>JAFVLL020027555.1:0-24351 GCA_021397915.2 Tor tambroides
GTGCCATTCACATTCCGGGCTTGCTCAACCGGGCAGCCGACGAGCTGTCACAAGCTGCGCTCCCCGGAGAGTGGAGACTCCATCCCCATATGGTCCAGCTGATTTGGAGACGTTTCAGACTCGCTCAGGTAGACCTGTTTGCTTCTCTAGAGACCTCTCATTGCCAGTTGTTTTACTCCCTGACCGAGGGAACACTCGGCATGGATGCACTGGCACGCAGCTGGCCGCGGGGTCTTCGCAATTATGTGTTTCCCCCAGTGAGCCTTCTCTCACAGACATTGTGCAAGATGCGGGAGGACAAAGAGCAGGTCCTGCTCGTGACAGCTCCTCCTTGGCAGATTCCTCTGAGGACGGATCTACTGACTCAGAGACGGGGCACCTTATGGCACCCGCGTCTAGACCTCTGGAAACTTCATGTCTGCTCTCTAGACGAGACGCGGAGGTTCTAGGTGACCTACCCCAAGAGGTAGTTGACACCATCCCTTCGGCGAGAACGCCGTCTACGAGACATGCTCACGCCTTGAAGTGGAACCTGTTTGTCGAATGGTGTTCTTCTCACCGAGAAGACGCCCGGAAGTGCCCGAACAGAGTTGTGCTGTCCTTATTGCAGCAAGGGTTGGAGCGAAGGCTGTCTCCCTCCACACTTATGTGGCTGTGATTGCTGCCAACCATGACCCTTTGGAAGGGAAGTCAGTGGGGAAGAATGACTTAGTCATTAGGTTCCTTAGGGGGGCAAGAAGGTTAAATTCTCCACGGCTCCCCTCTATATCCTCTTGGGACCCGTCTCTAGTGCTCAGAGCACTACAGCAGGGCCCATTTGAGCCTTTGCAGACAGTCGAGCTGAAGTTTCTTTCAATGAAGACTCTGCTCCTGCTTGCATTGGCCTCCATCAAGAGGGTAGGGGATCTGCACACATTTTCGGTCGACGATTCATGCCTAGAGTTTGGGCTGGCTGACTCCCAGGTAATCCTGAGGCCCCGGTCTGGCTATGTACCCAAGGTTCCCACTACTTCCTTCAGAGACCAGGTGGTGAGCCTGCAAGCGCTGCCCCCAGAGGAGGCAGACCCAGACCTAGTTTTGCTTTGTGTCCTGTTAATGTAGCATCTCAATGCTCGGACAAGACAAAGCTTCAGGACTTCATACCAGCTCTTTGTCTGTCACGGAGGCCGGCAGAAGGGGAATGCCGTCTCTAAGCAGAGGATGGCCCACTGGATAGTGGACACCATCACCCTGGCTTATCAGGCACAGGGTGTGCCCTGCCCGTTCAGGTTGAGAGCTCATTCTACTAGAAGTGTTTCATCCTCCTGGGTGCTGGCTTGCGGAACCACGCTGGCAGATATTTGTAGAGCTGTGGGCTGGGCGACCCCTAACACGTTCGCTAGATTCTATAGCCTTCGTGTGGAACCAGTTTCCTCCTGTGTTCTCACCTCAAACGGGTAGAAGCACTGAGAGGCTCCGGGTTCGGGTCGGCTTGCTAAAACTGCTCCAGAGAGTCCGTACTGTAGACCCTGTCGAGCTCCTCCATCCCCTTCACAGCCAGACGTGGCAGAGCATCTGGCACCAGGCCCTCACTCGTTGAATCCATGAGAACCGGTAGAGGGCTGGGTTCCATATGAAAGGCCTAATTGGATCCCATATGTGTATAGTCCACGGTATAGCCTGAGAGCCCGTGTTTCCCCGGCAGACTTTCTGCCATTGTCCAATTGTCCAAGAGGCTACAATCATCTCTAATCTTCCATATGCACCTAAACAGTTGTTCATATATGGAAGTGCTTCTGAACCTCCTTCGGAAATTATGGGCTTCCGCAGCGTTCCTGTTCCAAGTGGAACGGGTACGTTTTCCTAGTGTTATCCAGTCTTACTGAGTGGGTAGTGCCATAGCACAGTAACTGGTCTTTTTGTGGTAAGCCCTGACCTGTGCCAAAAAGTAGGGGCGCAGGAGGCTTCCACAGGACACTGGAAGGGGCAGTATCCATGGCCCTTTGGTAGAGATCCCAATTCGTCGGTCACCCGACGTGACTCGGAGTGATCGACTGAAAGGGAACGTCTCGGTTACGTATGTAACCCTTGTTCCCTGAAGGAGGGAACGGAGACGTCACGTCCCGTCGCCACGGCTGCTGTACCACCGCTGAGCGTCTGGGTCACTGGCTCGGCTCCTCAGCGAAAACCTGAATATGCGCTGCACCTGCTGCCTACTTATACTCACACTGTGATCAGCGGCAGCTGGATGCAATAATCACATGCCAATGTGCATTGGCTCGTTTAGTTACACTCGAAGTGGACTGGTCTCTCTAAGCGAGATCCCAATTCGTCAGTCACCCGACGTGACGTCTCTGTTCCCTCCTTCAGGGAACCAGGGTTACATACGTAACCGAGACGTTGTTTTGCATCTGTGTTTTCGTTTGAACCATGTCTGACCATCGTTGTTGAAGGTGAATTCAGTGAAGGTAATTGCCATTTGTTATGTCAAGAACTTCATCATTATTGTCATCTCTTTGTGTTGAGGTCAGTTGTTCAGCTGTGCTGGTGGGTTTACAGATGTGAATGATCTGGTTCTCATTTGCGTAGACAGCTGTGAGAGGCCCTGATTGGATAAGGAACTCTTCAGTGTCTTCTTCAACTCTACAGTGGGCTGTGGAGAAAAAGAACTGGACTGTTGCTCAGCAGGGCCGTGCAGAGACCTTTGGAGGGGCAGGTGCTCAAAGTATAAAAGGGGCACATGGAACACGGCTTTTAATAGGGCTGTGCTCCTTGCTGATATGTGTATCGAAATGGATGCTTCTGTATTGATACAGCAGCAAATGCCATGATGCAGGTTTGAAAAAGAAACACAGAACAGAAAAGACCATTTTAAGTTTAAATGTTAAAGACATTTTTTTGCACCTCTTAATTACTCTGGAATGATATTATTATTATTATTATTATTATTTACTATTATTATTATTATTATTATTATTGTTGTTGTTGTTGTAGTTATTGAGTTTACAGGGTATGGTGGTTTTGCTGTTGTAAACACTACTGTTGTTGTTGTAGAAAAAAAATATTCCTGTCTTATTTAAAATAGAATTCTATTCTAATCCTTTTCTGAATTTATTCATTTTTTTGAATGATAATGATAAAATCAGGATTGATAAGTATAATTCGGAGGACGAGAAAATCAGGATAAGCCTGTTTTACCAGTGTTGTGATAATTATTTCTAAGGCACTCTACGTTTTTTAAATAAATACTGTAATAATAACAGTTCAAAGTATGAATAGTTTTTAGTCAGATAACATAAAGACAAGACACCTCGACACGCTTTAAACTTTTCCCAATTAAACAGCAAGAAGGAACGAGAACAAGCACCTTTGTTTTTATTGCTGTGTGTAGAGCTATGTTAGCTGCATTTTTAATATTTAATATTAATTTTAATAAAATGTAAATTCGTCCCCCGCACTTTATTCGAGCTCGAGCAGCTGTTTGCACATAGAGGTTTCTAGATTTAAATCTAGATTTAAATTAAAAGAGACATGACCTGACGTTTTATTCGTATCCAAAATGAGGAGATATGAATATCAGGAGAGCTGAACACTGCAGTGCATGTTTATCTGATAATGGCGCCAGAGGGCGCCTCGGCAGAAACTTTTGATGTATGGACAAACTCACACGGCTAACGCTGTAGCTGAGCTGAATAAAAGCAGAAACGACATTTTACTGATGAAAACGAAGACACAACACACAATTGCTAAATGATATGGTTTATGTGTGTTTTTCAAGTTATCTTCAGGTAATAAATAAACTATATGAAAAATGCAGTACTGATTGACATATCATTTAGTCTAGAAACTATAAAATCTATTTCCTGAATTATTCTGTGATAAAAATGGGAAAAGGGTGTTCGTAGTAGCCTTTATAAACGAACTCCACTTACCGCAGCCGTATGGACGCTATCGAAGGCATCCTAAAGGTGTCTGAACGAGGGATGGTCCTGGATGAGATCATCAGGTGAAAGGTCATCATGTGGATAATTTAATTTTTACGTTGGAAACTATTATTAACTAATTTTACTAATAGTTAGATTGGGCAGGCCTACACAAAAGGGCTTTAAATTACAAAAAAAAAAAAAAAAAATGCTTTGACAAAAGGGCACTTTGGGCATCGAGGGGAAAAGGGGCAGGTGCTCAAGCACCCACCGCCCCCCCCCTCTGCACGTGCCTGTTGCTCAGTGGTCCAAAGTCCTCTTTTCAGATGAAAGTAAATTTTGCATTTCATTTGGAAATCAAGGTCCCAGAGTCTGGAGGAAGAGTGGAGAGGCACAGAATCCATGTTGCTTGAAGTCCAGTGTGAAGTTTCCACAGCCAGTGATGATTTGGGCTGCCATGTCATCTGCTGGTGTTGGTCCACTGTGTTTTCTGAAGTCCACAGTCAATGCAGCCATCTACCAGGAAATTTTAGAGCATTTCATGCTTCCTTCTGCTGACCAGCTTTATGGAGATGCTGATTTCATTTTCTAGCAGGATTTGGCACCTGCCCACACTGCCAAAGGTACCAAAAACAGGTTCAATGATCATGGTGTTACTGTGCTTGATTGGCCAGCAAACTCACCTGACCTGAACCCCATAGAGAATCTATGGGGTATTGTCAAGCGGAAGATGAGAGACACCAGACCCAACAATGCAGATGACCTGAAGGCCGCTATCAAAGCAACCTGGGCTTCCATACCACCTCAGCAGTGCCACAAAATGATCACCTCCATGCCACGCCAAATTGAGGCAGTAATTAAAGCAAAAGGAGCCCCTACCAAGTATTGAGTACATATACAGTAAATGAACATACTTTCCAGAAGGCCAACAATTCACTAAAAATGTTTTTTTTATTGGTCTTATGAACTATTCTAATTTGTTGCATGAATTGGTGGGTTTTTGTTAAATGTGAGCCTAAATCATCACAATTAAAAGAACCAAAGACTTGAACTACTTCAGTCTGTGTGCATTGAATTTATTTAATACACAAGTTTAATTCACAATTTGAGCTGAATTACTGAAATAAATGAACTTTTCCACGACATTCTAATTTATTGAGATGCACCTGTATATGTGATTACAATGGAAGAATAACTTGATACATAAATGGTTATATTCACTTTGATTATACTTGAACAATTCATATTTTGATCAATAAAACTCTTCGTCAGTGCTGGCCACCAATGTATAAGTTTGTTAGCTGTATCTGTAGTCAGAGAGTGTTGTTCTTTGTGAGAACAGGTCTTGTAGTCCCTAGACCTCTGTATTTTTTTTAAAGACGCAAATGCAGTGATCCAAGTTTGTTGTACAAGTTTTTGTTTCTTTTGTTTTTCTTTCTTTATACTTTGGTTTATTTAATTTAGATTAATATTTGCGTTACTTTTGTAGCCTTATTTTGGGGGAAATAAACCCTTAAGCATTTGCAGTAGTCTGCTGCCTCTGTGATTTTTCCTCTTTACTGGTCACATCTATCACAATTGGTGGCAGCGGTGGGATGATCACAGCCATATTCACCACATCTTGGAAACCCTTGATCTTACTCAGCAGGACGGGCTTTCGTGTCTGCGGACGGGGATGGATCTCTGCCGCCATGGCGCCGTAGTTTCTCCGTCACCTGAGTCCTCTCTCGGCAGCATAACACAATGAACGCAGGTCGATTTTCAGACCTGCAGATGGTCAGCTGATTAGCTCTCGCAGCCCGTGCTGGTCACAGTCAAACACAATCTCTATGCCATGTTCCCTAAAGCCATGCGCGTGTTCTCCTCTCGCTCTCCACGTACACAGCCGATCCGACTCTTGAATGAATCACAGATGCATGCATTTGAGACATGCGTTTGGATTTTCCCCATTTGAATTATTGTATGGACGGGAGGTGCGGGGACCGCTGGTCCTGCTGAAGGACGTGGGGTGGGGAACAAGACTGTGTGAGTCCCACTAATGTTGTTAACTATGTTGTACAGATGATTGAGAAGCTGGAAGCCATGGGTACATTGGCCCAGGAGCATATGGCCGAGGCACAAAAACGGCAAAAGACCTGGTATGACCAGAAAGCCAGAACGAGGAATTTTGAGCCAGCCACTCAGGTGTTGGTAATGTTGCCCACTGATGCGAGCAAGCTGACTGCCAAATGGCAAGGTCCCTTTAGAGTACTGAGAAAGTTGGGGCCGGTTACATATGAAGTTGCCATTCCTGGTCAGAAGCGTTCGAAATGGACTTTACTTTCAACTTGATATATCTTTGTTTGTTATGGCAGCTACAAATTACAGCATTAACACTACCTCTCAGAAGGGAGGACAGTACTCTGGCCCAGGTAAGTCATGGGAGGAAGACTCAGAAACCTGCAAGACCGTTCCATGTGACAGTTTCTACAGTTGCGAACAGAAAGCTACAAATTACAGCGTTAACACTACCCCTCAGAAGGGAGGACAGTATTCTGGCCCAGGTGAGTCATGGGAGGAAGAAGACTCAGAAACCTGCAAGACCGTTCCACGCAGGACATTTCCTTTGCCAGTTGCGAACAGAAAGCTACAAATTACAGCGTTAACACTACCCCTCAGAAGGGAGGACAGTATTCTGGCCCAGGTGAGTCATGGGAGGAAGAAGACTCAGAAACCTGCAAGACCGTTCCGCGTGACAGTTTCTACAGTTGCGAACAGAAAGCTACAAATTACAGCGTTAACACTACCTCTCAGAAGGGAGGACAGTATTCTGGCCCAGGTGAGTCATGGGAGGAAGACGACTCAGAAACCTGCAAGACTGCTCAGCAGGATAGTTTCTACAGTTATAACAGAAAGCTACAAATTCCAGCTAACACTCACCCTCTCAGAAGGAGGAGTATTCGGCCCAGGTGAGTCATAGTGAGGAAGACCACCAGGAAACCTGCAAGAATCGCTCCATGACAGTTTTTACAGTTGCGAACAGAAAGCTACAAATTACAGCGTTAACACTACCCCTCAGAAGGGAGGACAGTATTCTGGCCCAGGTGAGTCATGGGAGGAAGACGACTCAGAAACCCAGCATTGCCCGCCGTGGACAGTTTCTACAGTTGCGAACAGAAAGCTACAAATTACAGCGTTAACACTACCCCTCAGAAGGGAGGACAGTATTCTGGCCCAGGTGAGTCATGGGAGGAAGACGACTCAGAAACCTGCAAGACCGTTCCATGTGACAGTTTCTACAGTTGCGAACAGAAAGACTTCAAGATGAAACCGAGTACTTGGGGTATGTTATCGGTCATGGGGTTATTAAACCTCAAGTTCAAAGAATCCAGGCGATACAGAATTGTCCCCTGCCACAGACAAAGTCTCAGATAAGATCTTTCCTTGGAATGGCAAATTGGTAAAGGAGGTTTGTACCCAATTTTTCAGTGAGGGCAGCTGTACTTACCGATTTGACACGGAAAAATGATCCAAACCAGATTCGGTGGACAGAGGAAACAGCACGGGCTTTTCAGGATATTAAGAATGCCCTGTGTCAAGGACCAGTTTTGAGTTGTCCTGATTTTGAAAGAGCCTTTATACTGCAAACTGATGCCTCAGATATTGGAGTAGGAGCGGTACTGCTCCAGGGGACGCAAGAAGATCGCCATTCTGTAGCTTATATCAGTTGCAAGTTGTTCCCCAGAGAAGTTCAATATTCCACGATTAAAAAAGAATGTTTGGCCGTGAAATGGGCCCTTGATACCCTTAAGTATTATCTGCTGGGACGTGAGTTTGTGCTAGGGACTGACCATAAAGCACTATAATGGATGGACCGTCTGAAAGATTAAAATGCCAGAATTACTTGCTGGTATCTGTCCATCCAGCCCTATCGATTCTCCATTCAGCATGTCCCAGGTCGAGATAATGTGATGGCAGACTTTCTTTCTCGGATGCCGGCATGAAACAAGAAGTGGGGGAGTGTGTGGTGGATGACCACAGAGCCTCAGGCAGGTCAGTTTGGTTTATGTATTTAATTAAATTTGTTATAGCAAAGAAGACACAACAGCATTGTATTGGTTTAATAGACTTTATTTAAAACTTTCGTCTGGAGTTAAGTGCGCACACTCTTTAACGAATAGTTTGTTTATTCTTACCATTTCTGTGGTTGTTTCTTATGGCCAACAGTGTTGCCAACTGCTTTCAATTGAAAGTAGCTAAAACTACTAGCTAAATGTCACTAGATGACATCATAATAGCAAATTCACTGATCTATATAAAAAGATGAGAACTTAGATAAGGTGTCCAAGTAGTTGCTATATTTGTCCCTAAACTTTTGAAAAAAAGTCTCAAAAGGGGTGGGGAAGTCGCTAATCTAGCTACAAAATAGCTAAATTGGCAACACTGATGGCCGAGTCCCGCAAATATCGTGCCTTGCACCACAGAGGTTTGTTGTAAGCTATTGTATACTGTGCTTTGAATTAGAGACTGATGGTTCTTTCAGATATTCACTCCCCTGTTTCTGTCCAGTTTCATTCATCCAGTCTCACTTACCCTCCTCATGTACCATGTATGTGTGATGTGTGTGTTTGTTTAGTCTAGTTATGTGTTTGTGATTTAGTTAATAAAACTTTGTGCACAATACATATGAGTATTTGTTTCTGATTCCCTGCTTGATCATTGCCAAGTCAATTTAACGATTTCGATCTTGTTACATGCTCCGAGTAGTACTGTACTTTCAAAAAGGGGTATTTCTCTTACCCTAGAAATTAAGATTTCTTTGAATTCATAAATAATCAATACTGAGCGTTCACTAGACGACCTGATCAATTGATTGTACTGTAAATTCTGCTTTATCAAGCTAATTCTATTAACTTATCCAAATATTATAATTAATTATAAAGAGTTATGATTAATTAATAATATTCCCCCTTGAGCTAAAATGTGCTACAGAGCTAACACTGAAGAGGCATCTGATGCTACAGAGTTCAAAATAGTGCAAAAATGGAGATGTATGAAAAATGGTGTATGTTTGGTTCCACCTGATAAAAACACATAATAGCCAGATTTGGACGGTAATTGGTTCTCATGGGGACGTAAGCGATTTTCAACATTTACAGGGGTTAGTCTGTGATTTTATTGCAATCTGAATTTGAAATGCCATCTGCATTTGAAATGCATAAAGAATCTGGTTTCAGTTTACACTGACTTGAAAAAAAAAATGAAAACAAAAAATGTATTTTACCCGAAGGGTTTAGTTTTGAATATTGAATCATGAACATTCACATTTTCATATATTTCCTGGACCACTTTATTTTGTGGAGCAAACTTGCATACCAGGAACATTACATTACTGACCAGCTCACTGCACAGCATCTGAAATGTAGCAATGTAAACAAACATAATTACTAGTAAAATCATAAGATCAAAGATAAAAATCACATTTTCAACTTCCTCAAATTTGACAATTTCTTAATGACACGTAATACATCCTTAAACCCTGCCATTCCTAGAGCCTACTGTACTCTGTTTGGCCTCAGCTACAACTACAGTGATTGAGGGCAGATTAGAAACAACGTTTGAGGGACAGCCGATGAAGTCCATAGGCTGGCATTATGCAAACAGGTAATTGGTAACAGGAAGTGAGACTGGAGTTTCTGACACTCATTTCAGCACAGCAGTTCAGCAGTGCAGCATACAGTGCCTTTGTCAGTTCTCTAGGACTATAGACAGAAACAATTATGAATAATATACAGAAAACAGGTACCTTCTCTGTGTGACGTTATCAGTGCATATTGAATAAGATAACAAATATACAGTACATTTTAGTTTTTGGTATACCATCTGCACTTCATTGCAATAGAACTACCATACTATCTCTACATCTAATAAGAAACACTACAGCTAATTCATAGAAAACATAACATGAAAAAGTACCTTGGGAAAAGACAATAAAAGTCGTACAAATATGAATTGTAATAGAAACCAATTATTTTTATTTTTTTAAATTTACCTCTATACATCTAAATTAAATGACTGAACAAAAAAAAAAAAAAAAAAAAAAAAAGGAATAAAAGAAGTAAATGTAGGAAATATGCTTCAAAGACCGGGAAAAATAGGTATAAACTCAAAAACCTGTCAATGGCTTGCTGACGTTCACGAAAACCAGCCATGTACTGGACCTGGAAATAACGTCTTGCAGATATATATATATATATATATATATATATATAAAAACACACATTTAAATTTGTTAACATTTCAATAAACGAGCGTGTACTACAATTACGAGCCATTCTATAAATTGACATTTCAGCACTTGACCAACGGTTAGCGACTCCTAAGTAGCACTTAAAGCACGGCTACGTGCGATTGTGTTAAGTGCATTTTTGGGAAACGCAAGTGAAACAATAACGAACGTTCGTAAAATGACTCGTAGAAAACGCTCTTTAAGTGCTAAGATCAATCGTTATCGAGAAACCCAGCCCAGGTCAGTTACTGGACGCACCTTGAACAGCCTGTCATGACCTGGCTGACCCCTCCAAACACACTCACTTTTGCACACTCACTAAATTCTGCCCAGTAATCCTCAATTTATGCCTTCTCTACCAGCCCCATACACAAATGCAGTGCTAGGAAGGCCTTCATCTCTGAGACAGAGACATCATACCAAGCATGAAATCTGGAATTGGGTTTCAGCTGTTGGGAGTTTAGAAACTGATGAGCATATCTATTGGTTTCATTTGTAATGAGGTTCCAGAAGTCATCAGTCAGAAAGAGAGACAGAAAGTCTCTGTGCAGCACTGGTCAAATCTTTCTCTCCTAGATAACCAACAGGCTCAAAGCGTTTGATCCAGTCCTGATACAGGTCTTCATTTCTCAAATAAACCCAGCCACCATTGTCATCGATATTTCCAGTCCTATTTAGATCCAGATCAACCCTGCTGCCTCTACCACATCTCTCGGCTTTCCCACGCACAGCACGGCCATGTCTACCGCGGCCACACCCACCTCTTTGGGGCACTGGATCCAAAGAGCTAGTGTTACTTCCAGCCCTATTTCTCCTACCCCTGCTGCCTCTACCTCTAGCAACAGATCTCCTTTGGACACTACGACCACATTCACCCCTGCCACCCCCATCACCGTTGGGCAAAGGGGTCGAAATGATCACTTGTTTGTGCTTCGTGAACACTCGCGCCTTGCACGGTGGCACCATTGCGCTGCAAATATGTACCGGGAGAAGCGCCGTCATTTCCAAAAGGCAAATATTCCCCTTCAGAGTCAGAATTGGTGAATAACATTTGCAACACATCCTCACGGTACAACTTTTTTTTTGACATTTGGCGATTTTCTCTCACAAATCTCACAATTTACTTGCACGCTATAAACTGAACTGCTTCCACATCAATGACACGATAGCTCACGTGCTCTGCTATTTCCTCCAACACTTTGAACAGGAACATGATGTAATTTTGATCTAGAATCGAAGTACTACATGTCTGCCATCTAGTGGTAGGGAATACAAATGAGATATTACAATTTTATTTTGCGACTTTGGCGCTTAGAAGGTTAACTACATTTTTGAATGAGTATCTGTACTCTTTATGCTGAGTTCACACTGCATGATTTTCAAAGTCATCAGATCACCGTTGTTTTCACACTGCACGACTATCTGGGGTAGGATTCAGTTGCTGCTGTATTCACACTGCACGATGGATCTGCGACAGAAGGTTACACACTGCATGACTTTACAATTGGAAGAATCGCCGACAACTCCGTCTGATCTGCAAACTACAGCCAAACGCGAATGAGAAGTGATGAGGAAATAATGCAAGATCACGCTGATTAGTCATTAAATCCTCCCCGAACACTCAATAATTAAAGCTGCAGTCCGTTTTTGGTTTAAAAATGATCCAAAAATCAATATTTGAGCAAGTACATAACCAGCCAGTGTTTACTGGCACAACTACTGCCTTACTTTAGCCCAATTCTTAACGGTTAGCTTATAATGTTGTTTTCTAATTTCAGTGGTACAGGTAGGTTTCTGCGGGAAATTCGAGCATGGCACTGCGTCATTACGTCACTTCTGTAAACAAAGTTTTCCCGGCTACTAGGCTACAAGCATGTGAGGATCGTTTAGCCTTTTCTCACAGCAGCTAGAATAATTAAATGTATTATTTTGACGGCGGATTGTAATCCAGAAAGGATTGCGTTTATGAAACGTGAATGAAATTAAATTATATTCCAGTTTTAAATGTGCTTCTGATTACAGATAGCCTGGGATTACACAGGATTTGTATTTTAAAGAAAACCAGTTCAAAGGGAGCATAGTTTGCTTTTTGGGTTAAAAAGAATTTATTAATATGAAATTCGAATGGTATGACAATTAGATTAGACCAAAGTCCCTTTTAAGGAAAGTCCATTCACTCAGCCGCCATATTTGCAACGCCTCCAGGCAGCTCAGACAAGACCAAGTCCTCTCTAAATGAATGGGAGAATCCTGAAATCTCAAAAACGGCTCGCTGAACTCGTGATTAAATTACATATTTCAAATCAGCAATAAAATCTGAAATGAACTGCCCCATGAATGTTGTTTCTTATGCTCAAATAGCGTTTAAAAAGCTTATTTTTCAGGCTAGACCAGTCAATGCGCATGCGTAGACTTATGACTGTGCATGCGCAGCTGCTGGTCTAGCCCCAGGTTTCTATGGGAATTGGAGCTTCTAAAGGCCGCTGCCGTTAGTGACACAATGACTTTACCAATCAACAATTGGCTCTTTCATTTAGAAGGCGGGACTATCCCGCCACATTGCGCGTTGCACTTTCTCCCATTCATAAGTATAGGGAGTGAACTGTCTTTGTATTTCTATAGTCTTTGATTAGACTGTACAGAAATTGAAATCTACGTGCTAACACACACTATACTCATTGTCACACAATGCTGATGTTGTTAACATTAATAATTTGAGAATAAAGTATAACAATAACAATAATAATAATAATAATAATAATATGCACGGTTTGATGTGATATGAGCTAACCGATCATTAGATTTAATCACCATTGGTAGCGCGATTTATTGTAATTCTTTTTTCCTCAGTTGGTCAGAACAATCGTGGCAGACTTGTTACTTGTTCAGATGGCAATATACGGTGAAAATTCTTATTTGGGTCATATATTCCAAGACGTAGGCTAGAATCTGTGATTCCTCAGTACAGTATCCACACCGGTGCGGTGACTGACAGCTAGACATTCACCTTAAAACATTAGATTCATCCGCGCTGGAGCCGTGCCGGAACACCGGATCACAACCCCACGCACGGAAGATAATTCCGCACAGAGCTGCAATTCCAGGTTTTTAAACAGGTGGCAACAAAGAGGTAAAACTTACGGACTGCAGCTTTAACAAAGATGACTTCCTTGTTAACATCATACTTCTTTTGGGAAACTTTATATTATATATATATATATATATATATATATATATATCTCTATCTCAACAATATATTGCCCTCATCGTTCTCAAGCCTAACGGCCTCAGTGCTCTCAAGTCTTCCTGTGCTGCCATGATGGTTTTCAGCTCTGCCCTGGCGGTCTCCGGCTCCGCCTGCTCCACCCTGGTCTTCTGTTCTGCCCTCGCCACCAGATCTGCCTGCTCCACCCTGGTCACTTGCTCCATCTCAGGCTGCGTTCCAGTTCATTTTTCATGCCCTTCACTCACAAACTTCTCTCTGTCTTGTTTACTTGGATGTACGTCATTGATTATGTTGCATGTGTGCCCACTACTGGAGAAACCCTTGCAATGGGCTGAATTGGAACATCCTAAGCCCTTGATCACTTAGAATCCGCTATAGTGTGTGTTTCTTATTTACATTTTTTCCCTAACAAATTTGTTTGATGCAGCATTCTATATGTATACAGGTATGCTGGAACTGTTATAAATATTTAAAAATCATTTATACATTGTTTGGGGTGGGGATAAATTAAATGCGATCTGCGATGACGTCATAATCGTGTTGCATTGTGGTCTCTGGAGTGGCCTGAAGTGTGCATATGAAGCAGACTCGCTCCCTCGGTCAAAATTAAGGGGTTGAGGGTCTGTCCACTTCACGAAGTGAAACGCACTTTAAAATGGCAGCGAGGATTCCCCCGAAGGGAAGTGCTTAGGGAAGTTCACGAATGTGTGTCTAAAAGTGGAGTGGAATGCAGGCTCAGTCTCCAAACTTCACTTGAAGAGCTTCACTCCAAGCTAGTGATGTTACGTTCACCAAAGCTCTGAAGCTTGTATAAAAAAAAAACAAAAACAAAAAAAAACCATTTCACATTGAAGCGCTGTATCGGAGTTTTATTCGTTTTGCCAAAAGCATGTCAGCTATGACGTCTGAAGCTTCATTCGCCTGAAAACCATGTGACTGCTTCAGTATCTGGTTCAAATGACACGAACCTCAGCGCCGTTTCCTTTACATTATATTACATTACATTACATTATAATGGGTTTGCATTGTTTTCTTTTTATCGTAACTTATATATTAAGGTCAAATGAACTTTGCCTATGAAATAACAGTCTAAGGACTGAGGCAGAGTTAACAGACAGATCACAGATTTAATTCATGAGTTTGTTTGATTTATTTGAATTATTTTAGTGGCAGTACACCGACACAAATGAATGACTTTGACAATCGCCATTATTTTTATACAATAAATTAAAACAAGGAAACAGTTGTAGAACCAGATGTGAAACCAGCAGCTGTAATGGAACAGCACTTTGGAAAGTGCTATTCATTTTTATGACCACAAGATGGCCACAGAATGAACCGTTTTAAAAAGCTTCGAGTAATGAACTTTTTTCCGACACAACTGGGTTGAAAACTTCACTGGTTCAGAACGCTTCACTTCGCCATCACTACTCCAATCTTCCCTCTTTCATTCCATCTGACCTTGTCTGCTGTGTGGCTTGTTTGTTTCCATAGTTACACTCATTTCCCATAACCACTCATTGGACCAGATAGATAGATATATATCTATCTATCCATGTTTTATGTTCTTCTAGCACGTTTTCCCTGTATGCTATATTTGGTCATTTGGAGTCTATCAGCTTCCTTGTGTATATGGGATGGTGATGCCTATGTAACATACTGGAATTATAAAAAAAATATATATATATTTTTTTTTTAATCAACACCCAATAAAACTATATTTGTAAAATACAACATTTGAAGACAAAGTCAAGACAGGACACAAGGCGCACACACAACAGTCAATAAACTGTCAGAGGACTGCAAACACAAGGAGAATAAATAGGGAGCAAATGAGGAGGTTAACGAGGAACACACAGGTGGGGAAAATTAACTAATAATCAGTTAACAAGAGGGGTGGGGTCAAGACAATAGACATGAGACCACATGGCACATGGAACCAAACAAGACAAGCCATGTGCAAAAAAACACGAGCATTATTTAACATATTTTCTATACTATTTCAAGATAAAGCCAATTTGTTATATAATATTTAATGCATGGCTTCAGCAGATAGGTTGGCTATTGTTAGATGTTGCTGTATTTGACTGAGCAGTCATTTGGGTGGCTCTCCAATGTATTAGATTGTCATATTGAATGGGTTCCATTTATAGGTTTCATGAACTATATTACTTAATATATGCCATAAATAATTCTAAATCAGAAATGTCACAAATAACATCATGTGTAGTTTTGGCTGAAAATTCCAGGCTTAAACTGAAAGGTTTAGTAAAGAATAAAAAATCTAGGCTAAAGCCCTATTTGGATGGTAATTGTTTCTCATATGGATGTCTGTAAAAACAAATTTACATATCACCTCAGTGATAAAACTCATGGATTTGGACGGCGATTTATTCACAATGTACGAGCGAGTTCTGTGATCCTACGAACGCTTGAACGATCACGTGGCCAGTCATGTGATTGTCTGCTGTAAATAAAATGAATTTTAAATAAAATGAATTTTATTCACAAATTTATTCTTATTAATGTGTAAAACATATTTAAGAATACTTATGTAAAATGTATACTTACTATTCCAAGCATATTTTATAATAATCCTATTTATTATTTGATTATTTAAATCTCCTGTTTAAAAATAGGAAAATAGACGTACTATATATTTATATAATTATACATGATATATATCTGTTTATAATACACACTCTAAAATTGTAATGCATACCTGCTGCTGCCATAATAAAGACCCATTTAAAATGTTTACGTGCTTTTCTTCTCTTTCTGCTCTCACTCGCTGTGGTGGAGCAGTTATGAAGTATTGTTCTTTTAAATACTTTCCAGCATTTCAGAAATATGTATGCAAATTATACCGAAGTACAACTTTACGGTGTTCGGGAGTGCTCAAAAAGGGTTTAAACACTGAATTTTGAATCAATTGTTTTTCTCATAAACTCAGAGATGTGGATTCGGACGGCAATTAAATTACCACATGACCTTGGTGTTTGTCAAAAACAGTAGGTAATTCGGCCGGGGATTTTTACGGGGGTGGTGAGAGAAAAATACCAGCATCCTGGATTCGGACGGCATTAAAATCACCAACTACCCCCTGTAAATGGTGAAAATCACTTACGTCCCCCTGAGAAATAATTAAAATAGGGCTTAAGCCAGAATTTTTGTGACTGTGATAAAAATAATGGATTATAAAACAGCAGAAGGTTGTTTAAGTACTGAGGAGTTTAACCAATCAAAGCTTTGTGTGCAATTAGCAGATTTTTGAAACTGACTGCTTGAGAAGAGTTGAGAAGCTTTGTCAGGTGCAAGGAAATAATAAAGTATTATTTGCATAAAAGTGAAATAATGTCCCTCAGGGGAAGCACATGCAAGGGGAAAAGCAGAGGACCTACAGGTGCATCTCAATAAATTAGAATGTCGTGAAAAAGTTCGTTTTTTCTTATAAGTTATTTCAAAAAGTGAAACTTTCATATGTTTTAGATTCATTGCATGTAAAGTAAAACATTTCAAAAGTTTTTTTGTTTTGATTTTGATGATTAGAGCTTACAGCTCATGAAAGTCAAAAATCAGTATCTCAAAATATTAGAATATTTACATTTGAGTTTCAATTAATGACCATCCCTACAGTATAAATTCCGAGTATCTCTTGTTCTTTGAAACCACAATAATGGAGAAGACTACTGACTTGGCAATGATCCAGAAGACGAACACTGACACCCTCCATAAAGAGGGTATGTCACAGAGGGTCATTACTGAAAGGTGTGGCTGTTTACAGAGTGCTGTATCAAAGCATATTAAATGCAGAGTTGACTGGAAGGAAGAATTTGGGTAGGAAAAGGTGCACAAGCAACAGGGATGACTGCAAGCTTGAGAATACTGTCAAGCAAAGCTGATTCAAACACGTGTGAGCTTCACAAGGAGTGGACTGAAGCTGGAGTCAGTGCATGAAGAGTCACCACGCTCGCTACCAAGCCATTTCTGAACCGGAGACAACGTCAGAAGCGTCTTACGTGGACTGTGGAGAAAAAGAACTGGACTGTTTGTCAGTGGTCTAAAGTCCTCTTTTCAGATGAAAGTAAATTTTGCATTTCATTTGGAAATCAAAGTCCCAGAGTCTGGAGGAAGAGTGGAGAGGCACAGAATCCAAGCTGCTTGAAGTCTAGTGTGAAGTTTCCACAGTCAGTGATGATTTGGGCTGCCATGTCATCTGCTGGTGTTGGCCCACTGTGTTTTCTGAAGTCCAGTCAACGCAGCCATCTACCAGGAAATTTTAGAGCACTTCATGCTTCCTTCTGCTGACAAGCTTTATGGAGATGCTGATTTCATTTTCCCAGCAGGACTTGGCACCTGCCCACACTGCCAAGGAAGGTACCAAAAGCTGGTTAAATGACCATGGTGTTGGTATGCTTGACTGGCCAGCAAACTTACCAGACCTGAACCCCATAGAGAATCTGTGGGGTATTGTCAAGTGGAAAATGAGAAACAAGAGACCAAAAAATGCAGATGAGCTGAAGGCCACTGTCAAAGAAACCTGGGCTTCCATACCACCTTAGCAGTGCCACAAACTGATCACCTCCATGCCACGCCGAATTGAGGCAGTAATTAAAGCAAAAGGAGCCCCTACCAAGTACTGAGTACATATACAGTAAATGAACATACTTTCCAGAAGGCCAACAATTAACTAAAAATGTTTTTTTATTGGTTTTATGAAGTATTCTAATTTGTTGAGATAGTGAATTGGTGGGTTTTTGTTAAATGTGAGCCTAAATCATCACAATTAAAAGAACAAAAGACTTAAACTACTTCAGTCTGTGTGCATTGAATTTATTTAATACACGAGTTTCACAATTTGAGTTGAATTACTGAAATAAATGAACTTTTCCACGACATTCTAATTTATTGAGATGCACATGTAATACTGAGCCCTGTGGCACTTTATAATCTTCATTCAGTTTCTGTACTATGGTGGGGCTTACATGCTGAAACTATATAGTAACTTGGTTACTAATCCTGAAACCTGTTACTGTCACGAATCCTGGCCATGCTCTTCCGTTAACTCACCACCAGAGGTCACTCGTTCACCACATGGACTCTTGCACTACACTAACTGTTGCTTGTCACCCACGGACTACAGTTCCCATCATCCATTGCATCCATTGCACAGGACACACAGCTGATTTCACTGATCACTCGATCACACATGCTTTATAAACCATGGACTTTCTTAGTCATATCATTGAGTATTGTCTAGCATTTAGCTCTCTCCTAGGGTTAGCCACTATACCAAGCCATTCTGTGTTTATGTGTAGCTCTGAGTCTGGTCCTGCATTTAGCACTCTCCAAGTGTTAGCTGCCTCACCGAGCCATTCTGTATTCTCTAGTCTTAGTTTGTTTTGTTTTGTTTATCGTCTCGTTTCCTGTTTCCTACCCTCTTATCGTGGATTAACCCTTGTCTCGCCATTGGACTCTGTTTGCACCTCTCTCGGATTATTGCACGCGTACCTGGATTATCTCTCTGCCTTGCCCACTTGGATTCTGTTTGCTGATCGCCGACCCACGCTTGTTCTAGGAGTACTCTTGTGTCTTGCCCGTGCCATACCTGTTTACCAGTGTTTTTTGACCTCACTTGATAACGACTACGTCTTTTAATAAAAAGCTTGCACTTGGATCCACACATCTCGTTCGCCTCGTTACAGTTACTATACATAAATGAACATTGTTGACAGGACACTTTTCTAATATTTTAGAAATAAATGACAGGTTTGAGATTTGTCTATAATTAAATTAACCTGTTTGGGGTTTGATAATGGCCAGTTTGAAAGTTTTTGGAACATGTCCTGAAGAAGGGTTAATAATAATGATAATAATTAATAATAATAATAATAAGAGGTTTTGTGATTACATGTAACACCTTTTAGTAGCTTAGTGTCTTTAAGATCTAATATACATGTTGGTTTTGATGTTTGTTACTGTGTTTGTTAAATTGGCTTTAACTTGCATTTGTCTCTCTTTCTTTAGACTTGATGTCACTAAAAAAGGATAGTCAAGAACTCAATGAAAAAGAAGATAAAGATCAGTATGAGAAACACCGTGATACCCTAACTGGAGAAAAATCATTTAGTTGCTCACAGACTGTAAAGACAAAAAAAGAGGTCATAAGACAGCAAATAGAAGTTATTTCACCTGCCAACAATGTGGAAAGAGATTCAACAGATTTGGACACCTTAATTCCCACATGTGAATTCACACTGGAGAGAGGCCTTATACATGCCCACAATGTGGAATAAGTTTTACTCTTAAAGGCATAGTTCACCCAAACCTGAAACTTTGATGTTTATCTGCTTACCCCCAGGGCATCCAAGATGTAGGTGACTTTGTTTCTTCAGCAGAACACAAATTAAGATTTTTAACTCAAACCGTTGCAGTCTGTCAGTCATATAATTGCAGTCAATGGTACCCATGGCTTTGAGAGACAAAAAAACATAAACAAAACCAAATTAAACCCTGCGGTTCGTGACGATACACTGATGTGTAAAGACATGAAACGATCTGTCTGTGCAAGAAACTGAACAGAATAGATACAGTATATACATGTAGATGCCTCATTAGCGACTGTTTCTATGGGCCCCGATACGTAAGGTAAGAGCACGTTGACGCGTCGAGCACCAGATGTTGTCAATGCGCTCAGGACAGTTGGGACACTACGTATCAGAGGTTAAAAATGATATAAATACTGTTCAGTTTCTTGCACAGACCAAAAAGTATTCTCGTAGCTTCGTAAAATTACGGTGACGTAATTTTGATGTAACATCGTTTTTGACGATGTCTTTCATACTTTTCTGGGCCTTGACAGTGAAATTTACTTGGCAGTCAATGGGAGAGTCACAAGCCTCCCGGTTTTCACCCAAAATATCTTAAATTGTGTTCCGAAGACGAACGAAGCTTTTACGGGTTTGGAACAACATGGGGGTAAATGATTAATGACAACATTTTCATTTTGGGGTGGAGTACCCCTTTAAATAAAAATATGAAGTAAATGGAAGTGGGGGTGGTGGGGGGTTGTGTGGGTGTTCGAGATTAATGTATCAACACAAACTACACATAAGCAATGGAGGTCATCAGAGGCAAACACTAGTTGTATCCCAATTCAGAGGCCACATCCTTCGAATGCCACGAAGTTCGGCTCAAGTTATTGTTAAATGGGATAGCCAAGCCTATCATGGAGGACTGTTCTTGTCACCTAGCAACTGTGACAGCTGTCATTGATGAGTGGCAGTGCTGTTTGTACTGTGAATTGGACAATGAATATGGGCTGCTTCACTCCATTAGGGGACGAAAGACAGCAAGAAGCCAGGGGTTACTACTATTATAAATCACAAACCAAAGCTCTCAAACTCTTCCAGGCACTATTCACATGCATATTTTATTGATTTTATTATTTTTTATTGTATTTCATTTTCTGTGAATTTCTCTTCTGTAAAGTACTTTTGAAGGTGACAAAGATTAAACTTTACTTACTAACAAACTGAAAGGAAGCACAAAAGAAATGGATAAAGTTTTTTTTATTTTTATGTGCTGACTGCACATGGGTCTTTGGCCATCTTGCAACCTTTTTACCTTCTTGGATCCAATTTTTTGGGATGACACCTTCAAAATGTTTGTCACCCTCAATCCAAACAGCCCTGGCAAAAACCACGTCAAAAACCATATAAATAAAGAAATAAATACATAATCAAAAGCAAAGCAGATCAAAAGGTTAAACAATGAAGACATTTACCAAGGGTGCCAATATTACTGTTGTTAGTGGAGCACACTCTTTAGGTGGAATGTGTAGGAACGTCACATCTGTGAAATTAATTGTGCTGTCTCGAGTGATCACATCAAATAGAGAGAATAATCACTGACTTCAGTCTAGTGTGAGTGTAAGCACTCTAAAAATGACCCCAATTACAATCAGAGATGCTGTCTGCAATGTAAAAAACACTTTCTTGTTTCTGAATTCACCCGACTGCAGAATTCAGTCAGTGAGCGCATGCAATGACCAACACTCCAGCGTTCCAGAGATGAGGTGACTCATCTGAACGCCTCTGACTTGCCAAAATCAACAGAATTGTGATTGGTTATAATGCGAAACGCTGTAAAAACTCTTAAAAAGAAATGCACCATGCGCAGATCTAAATTTAATGGCGTAATAGACTTTTCATTTAATTTTCACTTTATTTGCGACACGCGCTCTGTAAATTTTTAAGTCATAAGTTTACATACAACTTGCAGAATCTGTAAGATATTAATAATAGCCAAAGAGAAAAAAATATTTTAAATTGCATGTTGCATTTAGTAGCTACTAGCCAGAATAAGTTTTTTCACGTTTACACACAAATTAAGCAGTTTAAAAGTTTACATAGCTACGCTTGTTGTTTAAACGGTAAAATGTTGTATCAAGAACTGTATTTAATGAAAATAAAGGCAATTATCCTGTAAACGTGGTCATGTGTAATATAAGTTTTGAGAATTTATTATCTGTAAGTAGCCTACTTATTCATGTATACGAAGTAAAAAAGCTAGTATTTTTTGTTAACAATCAAACAATAAAGAAAGAAAGAAAGAAAAAAAAACAAAGAGCGGGAGTTTGCCATTGTTCCACATTCCCGATCACTGCTGCTGTTATGGGCATTGCCACAGCTGCTTCTTTTAGATGACTGTATGACAGTATGCACACATCAATTTTATTATTAGCTTCACATTTACTCCATGACATGGAGACGCCCGTGCAATCCCTTGCATTTTTTTCCCCGTGGAAAGATCTTTTTTCTGATTTATTTATTTACACTCAAGATAACACCAAAAGGTTGTGCTTTTGTAAAATAGAGAAAATAAACAAGATGCACTTTCAGCCGTCTCATGCAGTCTCCGTGAAATGGAGAGCGTCAGCAATGAACTGGTTTGCCTCACAAAGAAATCCATAGAAAGGTTGAAATGTCTATTCAACGGACCAATTAAAAAAACAACAGCATCCAATTGCGTAGTTGGAATGAAAAGGTGCATTTCTCTATTCAAGACACGTTCATGTGGAGATGGCGAGTGCAGCGTCGGCATTCGGCAACTTCATCTTTTCAGCCGATACTGAGAAGAAAGCACTAGTTTATTAACAAATAATTTAAATGTTTTCTTTCCCCCCCAAAAAATTCACAATCATTATATTATATTATAGTATTATATCCGAGCTGTCTGGAACGCAACATTAGGTTAACATTTCAATTAACGAGTGTGTACTACAATTACCAGACATTCTATAAATTGACATTTCAGCACTTGATCAACGGATAGCGACTCCTAAGTGGCACTTAAAGCACGGCTACGTGCGATTGTGTTAAGTGCATTTTCGGGAAACGCACGTGAAACAATAACGAACGTTCGTAAATGACTTAAGCGCTAAGATCAATCATTATCGGGAAACCCGGCCCAGGACACGAGAGTCACATTTTACATCACAATTTAAAAATAAATAAATAAAATAATAATAATAATGATAATAATAATAATAATATTAATAAACCTTGACAAAAATGTGAGAGTGTCTATCCAAATCCACAACATAATAAAAGTATCCCTAAAAACAACTACAGAATTTACAGGTGTCCTTATACACACGTGCATATCATATGCAGTCAAAACTGCATTTAATGTTTGAATTTCCCAATTCATTTGAAAGACAAGACTGTTTCTTAAAATAACAAAATACGAAGCAGCTTATATTGTGATTGGACGGACGGTGCGTTATACATCAACTGAAACATGGGCTATAGGCTATATCCAACCATCTGTGTACAACTCTATAATTAATACTTTTGAGTAACAAACTGAACAAATAGATGTTTTTCTTTGTCATTGCAGATGCAGTCAAAAAGTGGGACAGCAAGGCCACCGATCACGTCATTTACAGAGCCGTGGGAGACCACCTTAAACCTGCCCCTGGACGATCTGGCGGTGGCAGACACACTGTGGCTGCAAACCAATAACCACTTAAATAGATTTTTTTTTTCTTTTTTGTGAGGGCCTATTTGACGTATCAATAAATATTGTGTTTTGTCGTTACACTTTTGTCATTTGTCTTATTTTGAGTAATTATTAATAGGCTAATAATAGGCCTATGATGAAAATTTTACATAGCCTAATAACGAAATTATTCTTGAAATTAGGTTAAATTCAAGTCTTAAAAATTTCGAATTAAGATGGAAATTTTAACGACCTAAAAAGGACGTATTTTACCTTTCAATTTACAACCAAATTTAGACTTAAAACGGACGTCTTTTTATAGACGTCTTTTCGACGACCTGAAAAAGATGTCTTTTCACCTTTCACTTTAACCAAATTTTAACGTTGTTTTGAAGTCCGGCATTGTCGTCTTTTCGACGACTTTTTGCTGGATGGGGTTTCTCTCTCTCTCTCACACACACACACACACACACACACACACATGCACACGCACACACGACGCGCAAAATTCCGCATTTAAACAGTCAATAGAAAATACTTAAACTAATAAGAAAACATACAGACGCTGATTCAGAAGCGCCAGATTGTCAAAGCAAAGTCAGAATTACCTCCTCTCCTAGGTTCACAAAACGGTCTTCCATAAAATGCGTTGCTGTTCTGTTGTACGTAATCTTATGATTCCTAAATAAAGTGGTTTTGCTTTCGCATAGAAACGCACAGCCGCTGCGTTCAAAATCGCATACTTCCCTACTATATAGTAGGCAAAAAGCAGTACGCGAGCGAATAAGTATGTTTGAATGATAAGTATTCATAAAAGAGTAGGCAAGAATTAGTAGGCGAGTGCACTAATTCTCACGAGATTCGGGCGTACGTATACTTAAGTTGCGTCCTTATATGCCTACTCACCTACTATATAGTAGGGAAAAAGAGTACGTGAAGAAAGAAGTACG
>JAFVLL020027557.1:5516-231427 GCA_021397915.2 Tor tambroides
ACACAGCGGGAGGAGATCTGGAGAGACAGTAGACAACAGGGAGAAGAACAGGAGGTAAGTAGCAACAGGTAAGGATATCAATCTTGGATACTCAGGGAGAATGTTCTCAGGAGAGGAGTCCACGTAGCGTTTACGAGATCGGACAGTGAATGTGGCTGTGGTGTGTGCTTAAATGCCGGTCATGATGATGTCGGTGATGAGGTGCAGGTGTGCTGATTAGAACTCAGGTGATGTGGATCGTGGCAATTGACTGGGGGGAGAGCCTGGCCGTTCTGTGACACATATAGTTGCGACTTTCTCTAAGATTATTTTATCTGTTGTGTGTTTACTTGAAGGAGCAGTTTGCTCCATTATTTATATTATTTGCCAACGAATAAATATTGACTGCTCAATGGCACAATTGACTGATCAGAATCGAGTGATCAAGTATTAAAAAGGAACAGTTTTAAAGAATCTCCATACATTTTTTTTTTGAATCCCATGAAATTCATGACCACCTCTGTCAAGCTCCAAAGAGGACAAAAAGCTAAATTAAAGTAAGTGGAATATAATGCTATAGTCCAAATCATTTGAAGACAAAAACTGTTAAGAACAGACTAAAATTTAAGCCATCATTACTAAAAATCTTTAATTTTCTGTTCTACACATTTGAACTGGAGTGTCTGCATTCAGTTAAAATATATCCCAGAACACGCAACAATGCCAAAGATTTTCGGTATCAGTTTGTTTCTCGTTTGACTTTAGAAGACTTAGAAAATTGTGCAAGTCACATTTGTAATATATATACTACTTTTTATTACCATTTATTTTTTATTCATTTCTTTACTTGCCTTTTTATTTCTTTTAGTTTAGGTACTTAACTAATGCTAAAACCTTTACCAATAAAAGTAACATACCCTGCCTCACATTCTCAGACGAGTTTAATGGAAAATACATGTTCATATTGTATGTTACATATTTGAAGCTTGTTTATTATTTAAGTAATAGTTGTTCTGAAACAGAAGAAATAGTCTTTCATAAGACACATGCAGAAAAAAGTTGAGTGATCTACTTCAATGTTCACCATCTTCATTTCTGTCTCTTACCATAACAGATGAACTCTCTTCTCTCAGTGTGTTCTGTTTTCCTGTTAAAGAACAAATAAATAAACACATTCATTTGTTTTCTGTTTTCTTCCTTACTGTTACGATCACCCTGGTCCCATTGCCGATCATAGCCATTTGGTTATAATGGCTAATGCAGTAGTACATGCTTGAATCTTTCTTGGTTAAGTTATTAAGAGTCAACACGCAAGTTTTATCATCATGTTTATTCTCATGGATAGTATTCACTGTCGTGAGTTTACCAGTCCGTAGATTCAGCTTTTCCCGTGCAGCAGCGTTAAAGCAATACTTCACGGGCTTCTCAAATACACATCTTAACTCTACAGAACCGCCGACAGAGACGTGTGTGAGTTCCGGTGATTGTTTCAAGAGGAATGAGTGAGTAGCTGCAAACGAAGTAGTAATAAAAACACATTTAAAATGTTTCTGAATTTTATATTATGACTAGAACATTAGAATAAATAGTTAAACTATTTGAAATGAATAAAAACACATGTAATAGAATGCTCTTAGCTCAAAATGCAGGCAAAATGTAAAAAAAAAGACTTACTGTGTGAAGCAAAAAAGCAAGAACATAACAGCATCAAACAATGCGTCCAAGTACCCATGTCTATATTTTCAAAAAGAATATATCAAGTACCACTTTTAACTTAATAAGGCAATCATATAATGAAACGCCTCCCATGCGGTTTGACTGAAAGAGGCCTGCAAGGAGAAACAAAACGAGTAAAAACTCACAAGTCTCCAGTGGGTGGACCTTAATTGATAAATCTCATGTGCAAAAGCTAGGCCTACACCTGCTACTGTGGATAGAAAGACCTATTTATATTCAGCATTACAGCTTCCCAATGGTCTGGGGCTCTTGAGGGTGCTAATTAGTTATATTGTTAATAATGCTTTCAGGAAATGATGTTGCCCAGATAAAACTGCACTTATGTTTAATATGGTGTTTCAGGAAATGGGGTCATAGGGCCATACATGAATTTCATACCTCCCAGAATGACTGTTTAATGCACTTCTCTGTTACCTCTTTATAGTTTCTTTACCATGGAAATATATATCCAGGCAATGTATCAGTCTGATGAGGTCTGTCACTATTTGTTCTTCCATATCATATTGTGATTGTCATGACATAACCCTGAACTTATGAACTCAGAGGCTAAAGCACATTGTGTTAGTGTGGTATTGCTAACATAGACAAAAGCTCTGAAATGATAGAGGTTTGATGTCTCAGGTTTATATATTTCATATATCATCCACAGAGTCACTGTTGCTCTGCATTGGTGTGGCTTTTTCTCTGTGTTGCACAAATCTACAGATTTTTATCCAGAAAGTTCAATGAAGACTGAGCAGGTGTTCTTCTTGCCGGTTGATTCTACGGCATCTGACAGATGGCTGTAATTCTGAAGGCAGTCACATGTTTTTGATCTAACCACACGGGTGTGAGATGAAAAGAGCAGCATGATGAAAGAAGAACGACCAAAGCTCAGCGCCCACACCTTCGCTCGCTTACTGAGTCTGAGACATTTCTCCACCATGCACTTCAAAAACCCACATGTGCAATGTCATGTTAAAATGCCATTCTATAAATACATAAACTCTGTTGTTTTAATGTATTGCTTTAATTGCTTTAAATTAAATATCTATCTATATATTTTTTTTCTGTGTCCTGAGTATCAAGATTCAAGTTCATACTCACTGACTCTCTGCTTCATGCTCCACTCTTAAAAATAAAGGTGCTTCACGATAACATAGAAGAAACTTTTTGTCTAAATGGTTCCATAAAGAACCTTTAACATCTGAAGAAGCTTTCTGGTTCACAAAAGGTTCTTTGTGGCGAATAAGGTTCTTCAGAATATAAAAAGGTAAGGAAGAGATGGTTCTTTAAAGAACCTTTGACTGAATGGTTCTTTTTGGAACCAAAAATGGTTCTTCTATGGCATCGCTTGAAGAACCTTTTGAAGCACCTTTATTTTTAAGAGTGTCATTCGATATTGCTGCCATTATTTTGATTCATTTTGATAGAATAGAAGGATTTTTCTACTTTCTGGTTATCACTCAAAGAAAACAAATAGCTAATATCACTTGTAATGGTAATAATGATCTCACTCTTCTTCAAGAGTGCAAAATGCATGCTACAAACCTTGGACTGAAGAAAGTTTACATTTCTAGTCGATCATCTAATTCTGGCCGTTCTGCTGTTCGGGTCCATGTTGCAGGAGTCAAAATGGCAAGTATAGGCTTACAGCTTGTTCAGTGAGTGAAATGTAAATAAGTGCAATGTAAATAAAACCATCACGAACTGTAATTCGCAGTCTTTCACTTATAGATTGTCTTTAATAAATCAATTCATCGACAGTTGCATTTTGTAAGAAATTTAATTGTCTTATAAATAGGCCTACATATACATACATTTTGACCAAGAAAATGTAGAAATTGAAGAATGACGCACGTACCTTTTTCAAACTAAACTTCTGTTCACTCATTATAGCCTACCTGCAGTACATAAAAACTCATGCCGCATTCATGAACAATATTTTGTAATATTCTCGTGTCCAAGAAAAATATTCCATAAGCTGTAATGTGAGCTTTTCCTCCAAAGAGAAAAAAATCATCAACATTATTTTGGAAGAAAAAAAATCTCCGCGTAAATAACCAAAGGCGATCACGGTCATAGCATCTCCGGAGCCTGTGCTGTGCCGAATTCTGACTCCACGGCACGATGCGCACACTGACTTTGAGCCTGAACTAAAAAGTGACGAACTAAAGGCATGAATGAAAGGACCTCACCATAAGGCTTACATCTGGTAATGAAGGTCACAATTACCGTTATGAACTCCAAAATATTTTGGAGGAATGTACTTTATCACACTTGACAACCAGAGCACTCTGTACGATCATCCAGTACAACTTGAAGGCGAGCTAATCCCATCCCCAGAAATGAAGAGGAATTACGCAAATTTTGCAGCCTAAAACGGTTTTATTAAAATAAGAATTAAATCATTTGCTGTATGTCATATAACAAAATCAACTGAGTTACAACAAAAGTAGTTTTAAAGTCCGATCAAAAACGAAAACGGCATACTTCAGCATACAACCTTGCACAACTGAAAGTTTAGACCCCCGCCCGCATCACTCCGGCTGATGTTCAGGCATGCGCACTCTGATTTGTGAACATTATTGCATTTTCAATCTCTTGATGCATATATGTTTTACATTAACCTGAATTTTAAAGAAGATAATAGCAACAACACACATTAATAGCTACACAATCAAAATACTGCAAAAAATAGCTAAAATCTACTCATTTCTACTCTTGCGCGTTGGTGGATAGTGATATAAGAGAAGCGCAGAAGAAACCATTTGCGCGTAAAAGCCAGATTCGAGGTCGGCGCTAAGCCTCAAATCTCCTTTGCTCATATTACTAATCTTACTACCCGCTCCCTTGTCGTGTTCGCTCCTGACCTACCTATTAAACCAGTGAAAGCCTGAGACGACAGGTGATTATTCAACATACTGCTCGAATAAATTGCTCAGCAAATTTTGTTTGATTGGGACAGAATTGTAGAGAGCTGCAAATGTGGAGAGCTGCAAAACCTGGTTTTCAAGTGAATAATGAGATCTACATTTAGACCGCTTAAATCAACGCGGAATGCGCAGACGGAACAGGTGCCTTTCTGTTGCTCTGAGGGACGAATAGTGCTGCATTGTGGCGGGCAAATTTGATATTAAGAATTCGTTATCACGGGTTTGGTGAGAATTAGTGTTGCTCCGAGATAACAAATGTGCCTTTGAGCTCTTACATAGGCCTGTGTTTGAGTTTAGATGACCGCGAACGCTAAATTGAGGTTTCAACCCTTTGGATTCACTTTGATAGAAAAAACGGAGGTCAATGGATTTCAATGAACAAATTTGGTGCCTAGAAAAAGTCAGGTAAGTTTATGGTTTTATATTTATAAATATGTGTAAAAAAAAATAAATAATAAAAAATAAAAATTATGTTTATTAGTAGACTATGCCGTATCTTATTCTTATCTTTTTTGAGTAGTTCATACTGCATTCATACGCATGTTTTGACAGTACTTGCACAGTGCCTTAGGAGATTGTTCACAGCATTTGTAACAAAGCCCTTTTTTAAAACTAGCTTGTCACGTAGGCCTTACTGGTTTGTCTAATACTTGACATATTCCTGTTCAGGATGATTAGATATGGTCAAACTCTGACAGTCTTCCTTGTTTGACAACAACCAGAAAGAAGAACAGTTGACTCACCACAAGTGACTGCAAACTCCTCCTTCATGTTTGTACCTTGAACACTTGCCTATGATAAAATAATTTCTCTATCATCATTCGGTTACTAACTAGTAGGTCTGCAAAGTTAATAGGTTCTTATTGTGTGGAGTACAGAATAAAACTGTAGGATTAAAAATATTGATTTGATTGCAGATTGTTTGCCAAAAGAGATGGAAGGTTCTAAAATAATTATTAAAGGCTTTGCAAATTATGTTACCTCAAAGCTTTATATATTTCTTTAATTAATAATCTGGCACTGAAACAGTGAATGCCCCTTCAGGTGAGGCCTTCTCTCTTAAAAATAAGGGTGCTGCATTGATGGTTCTATGATGACCCTTTAATGTCTGTGGAACCTTTCTACTGCACAAGAGGTCCTTTATAGTGGAAACAATGTGAATAAGAAAAAAAAAAATCATTGAATGATCCTATGTGGAACCCAGGTTGGTTCTTCTATAGAATTCATGTGTATTTTTAGGAATAGTTTAGGAATAGTTCACCTCAAAAATTTGCTGAAAATTTACTCACCCTCAGGCCATGTTTCTTCATGGGAACAGATTTGGAGAAATGTAGCATTACATCACTTGCTCACCAATGGATCTTTCCTCTGCAGTGAATGAGTGCCGTCAGATTGAGAGTCCAAACAGCTGATAAAAACATCACAATAATTCACAAATAATCCACACCACTCCAGTTTATCAATTAACATCTTGTGAAGCAAACATTTGTATGTTTTCGTTTATAAATAAGCCTTGATCTGTGCATATTTCTCTCCTGATTCAGATGAAACAAAGGCAATATTATGGATAAAGGGCTGGTATTTCAGCCGGAAGGAACAGTTTGTAGTAAAAAAAATGTCTTAATGGTGGATACATTTCTTACAAACATAGCATTTTTGCTTCACAAGATGATAATTGATGGACTGGAGTGGGTGAATTACTTGTGGATTACTGTGATGTTTTTATCAGCTGTTCGGACTCTCATTCTGACGGCACCCATTCACTGCAGAGCATCCATTAGAAAGCAACTGATATAATGCTAAATTTCTCACAATTTCTCCTTCAAAGGAATAAACTCATCCCGGATCGCCTGACAGCGTGAATAAATGTTCAGCAAATTTTTTATTTTGGGGTGATTTTTTTTTTTTTAAATAGTATGTTGTTTCGTATTTTACGGCTAGATGGCGCTGTTGTATAATGTAGCGGTGTAGCACTGACCTGTCTCTGTCTCGTGGGCTAAACGGCGTTTACTTATCAACAGCGTGGACACAATAGAGAGAGACGAGCAATTGTTTACACGAGGACGAGCTACATTTGAAAGAAAGGGCGAGTTTTCTTACTAAACACAGACTCTGTGCTTCAGATTTTCGATTACTTCGAGTAGTATCGTCAGTTTGGGGGTTGTTCGTAGTTCAGAAACAGACGGAGGACTATCCTAACAACACCGGAGCGCCGCATAACAGATCACGGAGAAGCACATTTTTAATGTGAGTACGAGCGTTAAATCGTTGCACAGCCTAATGAAGTGAAATAAATGGGTTGTTCGTTGTATTTTAAGATGAAAAAGACTTGGTCAAATCCAAAAAGTACTGTAGTGGGCGATAATTGATAGTAAAGTGTGTTTGTGGAGAGCGTGGACGGTTATCCAAATCATTTCATAAAGAGTTGAGCTGTGCAGTGTAAACTTTTGCGTGAAACAAACATTGACTGCTGTGGGTTAATGAATGTGTGTTCAGTTAACAGTGTAGAAACTTTGCCAAAGAAAAAAACAAAAACGGAGAACTAGAAAGAAACACGTGTTTTTCACCCTGTGTGTCTGTCCCAGCAGGTTGTGTTTTTCAGTCTGGCTGGTTAAGTTGGTTGTTCTATTGTAACGTTGAATATTTCTGTGCTTGCAGAGTCTAGTATGCCGTTTTTGTGCCTTAAACTAACAATTAATCAGGTCTTGTGCACAGTAGATACATCATGTAGCTACAAGAGCACATCAGGATTGCTAGCTCTGAATATCAGGTCGGTGTTTTCATGCACATTGTTACCTGGACCTGCAGTAATGCACTTGTTTACTAATTCAGTTCAATAGGCAGTTTTACTGCAACGGTACCTACCCGACCTGTCAGGGTTGAATTACCAGTCATTGAAGAAGTTTACAAAAAAAAAAGTTTACAAAATATTGTAATGAATATAATCAAATGTATGATTGTGATTATTATTATGTGATGAACTACACTTGTGGTTAGGCCAGAACTCCTGTGTGAACTTGAGGAGAACTGACTTCATGCATCCACTACCTTCAGAAAGTTAAAAGTCATTGCAAAATGATTCAGAATATAGTGTTGTTTCTTAGATTATTTCTGATGAAGCTCCAGCTGCGCATTTTTATTTTTATCTAGTGCAGTTAAATTAATTTGAAAGTGATCAGCACACTGGCTCACACACCTCATAACATCACTGCTGCCTGGTAATCACATCAGCTGTAGTCATGGCAACTGCACATGGGAATGAAAGCTTTCACTGGGAGAGCAATTTTCTTCTCCTTCACTGACTCATCGCTTTTCCTCCAAGGACTACGTGTTACCTGCTTGCGCGCAAATGCCACCACCGCTTTTTCCTCGGGGGATCGCTGAATGCTCTTCCGGAGGCAGATTTTTCCGTTTCATCTTCACGTAAGGCTTATGTTGATGCCAGTGGCTGTTTTTTTTCCCCATCATGATGTTTTTTTAGACTCATTAATAGTTTTTGCTTTGCGACATAAATCTCAGTGTCAGTTGAGCTTATTTTCCCTTAAATTCTCATTATGGTGACGCAAAGAAAGTCGTATTCGTTGTTTATAGTTTTTCATATTCAAACAGTTTTTAAACATATTAATACCTTGTGGTATTACTTGTTGTTATGGTATACTATTTCAACATTATATAAGCTTTTTTTTGCAATAATACAGTAAAATTACTCCATTACAGTTAAGAGAATAATCAGTCAGTGTCAGTAATGGGAACAGTAGAAGTAAACTTGAAGATGCATGTGTAAATTTAAATATATAATTTTTTTTTTTTGTTTTTTTGCATGAAATGGGACCTGGACTTACTTATTCACTTATGTACGTACTTATTTATTTCTTAATTGGGTTATATCCAGGGTTTCCCAAACTAAGATTCAAGAGTTGATGGAAAGCTAATAATTAATTATAAAATTTTTTAAATTAAAATAATAAAGTATTAACTAAAAATAAAACAAAATGTTACATATTTAGCTTGTTTACATTCATGTATGGTCATTAAAACCAAACCAAAAATCAAACATTAAAAAATGCAAAATTGTTGTCCAGTTATTTAAATATTATCTTCAAATCTGAGGTACTACTTCAAGTAAATGTTTTAGGTCAGAGAGGTTCGGCTGATGGGGGGAGAAAAGGGAAACCCTGAGTTAATTGAGACTGTTAAACCTCTGTGGCAACTATAGCTTATCCCTTTAAGCTTCATACAATGGTGTGAAATGGAAAGGTATTTGCCAGTGAGAGATTATTTTTTCTTTTCTTTTCCCCACTAGTTAAAACCATCTCTCCTTTCAGTTCTCATTTTCTCTGTCGCCTCTCTTTCATCTATCTGTGTGCAACTGAGATTTTAGGGAAAAACTGTTGTAAAGGGAGACATTTTCCCCCTTGGGCACCCCAGTCTTCAGAGCCAGAGGTCTGTGCTTCATCATGTTTTTGACAGGACTTTAGCCTCCACTCTTTGCTCTTCTTCAAAGGTCATATTCTGCCTAGGCAGTCAGACCTGCTTTGATCATCGCTCGTTTTCCCCTCAGGTGCTTCCCTGGATACATTTCCAATGGCAAATGTCCCTGATTGGATGTTAGGCACATGTCAATTCTTAATGTAGAACAGTGCAACAATTCCTGCAAAATAATATCTAAAGGCTGTATGATTTGTCAGCTAGAGTAATGAAACATTGTTTTTTTTTTTGTACATCAGAGATGCCCATTCATAATTTATCCATTCATTATCAGTGGTTCTCAAAACCTTGTCCTAAAAAGGACTTACACTATGGGAAGTTTCCAAAATGTGAAACAACTTCAAGTAATGGTTGAGAGGCTGTAGTTTACATCTCCTTTTTTGAAGCTCATATGGATGTGAAAAGTGCCAAATGATCTTACAGTAAACAAGAAGAGGAACCGTCTCAGTTAAATGAGCCGTTGTTTTATCTTTAGACTCTTTTTGACTGTTTCTTTCGTTCTGATTCAAATAGTGCTTGTACAGGATTTTGCTGGAGAACGTGTGTGTTTCCACACCTAAAGCTTGTCTTTAATTCTGTGTAGCATGACAGACATGTCATTGTGTTTAGGCCAAGGTATGGAAAGGCCTGGAGTATGCAGGTTGTGATGTAAGGTTTGTTGTGTTTATCAGGCTTGCGCACAGAACATTGACGCAGGGGTTGTGTATTATTTATCAAGTGGCTGAGGGCATTTTTTGCACGTGCCATTGTCGGCTGACTGCAATTCTTTACTGAATATATTAGAATTTTATATCAAAATGATTGTGGCTTTCTTTGTTTCAATGCAGTTTTCTTATAAATAGTGCTGAAGCGCTATGAAATGAGGCTGTGTGTGTTTATAGCGGGCCGTAGAATGGAGTGTCAGATTTGTAGACATGTTCAATATAATTTATTGGCTATTTTAGGGCTTAGAGTTAGGGATTAAAGCTAATTTGTGTGATCATAATGGCCACCAGTGTGGAAGGGATGATGGAAAATGTACTGGTTGTAAGGACATTCCTACAGTTCTGTTTTTCTATTTCTGCTGGAAAAAAGCATGTCACAACTGTCCCTAATTTGACTGTGGTGTAGATATTTTTGTACCAGTTTGATCCTGCTTCTGGCTTTATGTTAAACCAATTACAGGGACTTGTCCAGGAATGGACAATGGCAGAGATTTTAAGGGTTTTGCTAAAGCATATACTGACAGTACTCTTCAGGACTGTCTTTTTAAAATTGTATTTTAGGGAAACATTCTTCTTCCTAAATTATCATTTACAAATAAAATCAAAGTGAATTATAGGTGCCCTTCAAGTAGAGTTGGAAATATGGTAATTATGAGTTCCGAGCAATGCTGTATTTACAAGTTGGAAACTCTGAATTTTTGATGACATGCAAATTGGAAGGGGCATGTTAATTTAAAACAGTCTGCAATGGCAGAAACACTGATCCATAGAATGATCCATATATATATCCACCTTTTTCCTAACGAGCGTACTGCATTTTAAATTATGGGAGGCACTTCCGGTGTGGGGAAGTTCCACTCAAAAGAGTGCAACAAGTCATTTCAAATCATAAGATTATTTGCGCTACAAATAATCCTTATCTGTCATTTTGACTGAGTTGGCTGTAAATTTTCATTAATTTCCTATTTTCAGAAGTCAGGAGAAAAACATTATATTTGGTATATTAATGTAACGTGATATAACAACAATATCTAGGCCTGTAAAATAGCCTAGCTCTTTTCAGCCCACTGCATTATTTTCCTCATGATTATTTTCATGTTTCCTTTGTTTTCCTCTCTAAGTAAATGAAAAAAGATTTAATTTACGATATAATTTACGTTATAAACCATGAATAACTACCTGGAATGCACTACGAATCTTTCATTTTTCTCCCCAAGACCTCATGTCTCTTTCCAGGTTTGTTTTCGCATGTATGCTGTAAAATGTAATTGTTACAAAATATAGACATATATTACTAAAATGATATTTAACACATTCTTAATATTGCTGTGGATAGAAGGAGGATCTTTAGGAGTTATTTGCAGTAGGGCTGTGCATGAATCGCATGAATTATGAATCGCATTCAATTATGAACGTGATATTGCGTAGCTTGTCAGTGAACTACGGCTCAGTGTAGTAAATGCCGCTCCATTTGAAAGCAGGTGATGGAGATTTACTACTAATCACAGAACCGGCTTTACTGACGAGATGCGCATGATAATCGCATTCGATTATTTGCACAGCCCTAATTTGCAGTATGTTGAAAGTAATTTGTTAATGCTTTTACACTTTGAAATGTCCTTTAAATGATCGATGGTTGAAGAGTGAGTAGAATAATGTCACTTCACTGTACCCGGTTTTTGAAAATGCTTATTATTGCATTCATAGAGTGAAACTTTTGCTGATTGTTTACAGTGTAAATGGAAGTTACTCCCATAACTTAAGCAAAGTGTCATGGGGCGTAGGAAAAATGTGGATAGTAAGAGAGAGAGAGAGGTTAGTGAGCGGATTGTGAGCAAATTAATCACTTAATCACTTGAATAATCACTTTAACAGTTTTGCTTTTTGTATTAAAAATTTGTGATACCATTTAAAAAAAGATGATAAAAATGAATAATATGTTTCATGATTTTGAATTCATGTTATTTTATGGCTCAGGTGATTGGTTTCATAAACCTAGGCAAAACTGGCCACCAATGAACAAAGATGGCAGAATTTCAGAATGCGCCAGCCAAGCAACTGCCATTGAGGAAAAATGTGACCAGGTAGCGCTCTCCAAATATTATAAAGCTCTTTGGTCAAATAGACCAAAGAGTGCTGTCACACTAGATCTCTTACGGTTTGTGTAATTTCACAATCTTCAGTAGATTACGAAGCACTCATCAGACCTGTTCTCACACACGGGATTGCTATCTGGCTCGATCTGCCATGATGCTTAATCAGATGTGAATGACTCTGTTGTAATATTCAGCGTCTGCTGTCATGTGATGGAAGTCAAGATATGACTCAGTTGAAATCCCATTGCTGACAGCTGAGTGTCATATGCAGTGGATGAAGACTGGAGTATCCGGAGTATCCAGCACTTCTTTTTCTGGAAAAGTCTTATTTTGAAAATCTAGTCTGGTTTAGGCCTATAGCATTAGGGTTTCATTGGGCTTTCGATTTAAAGAGAATAGACTTTGAATAGGATTGGATGTTTTATAGAAGAAGTGTTTTTAGGTGCTGCCAAAGTTAACTTAAGTGAAGCAAATATATTTGTAATTATTAATATTATTATAGTATATGTAATGGCATGTTATTCTCTGTAAAACAGCTTTGAAATAAGTAAAAAGTGCTAAACAAATACATTTTAATTGCATTAAAATGTTAGATTCCATTTTATACATCACATTTTGGAAGGAAAAATAATAACAGCCAATTACTTTTGAAAATGATGTTATTATGCTTAATATTTTTCTCACATAGTATAAATTGATAATCAAAATAGATAGTAACTTTTTACATTTGTGACCCTGGACCACAAAACCAGTCTTAAGTAGCACAGGTATATTTGTAGCAATAGCCAAAAATACATTGTATGGGTCAAAATTATTGATTTTTCTTTTATGTCAAAAATCATTAGTATATTAAGTAAAGATCATGTTCCATGAAGATTTTTTGTAAATTTCCTACTGTAAATATATCAAAACATAATTTCTGATTAGTAATATGCATTGCTAAGAACTTAATTTGGACAACTTTAAAGGTGATTTTCTCAGTATTTTGATTTTTTTGCACACTCAGATTCTAGATATTCAAATAGTTGTATCTCGGTCAAATATTATCCTATCCTAACAAACCATACATCAATGAAAAGCTTATTTATTCAGCTTTCAGATGATGTATAAATCTAAATTTTGAAAAATTGACACTTATGACTGGTTTTGTGGTCCAGGGTCACATTTTAGCAGGGGGGTCTCTCGCATGAGTATCATTGTTTTTGGGTCTTTTGCAATCAAAATGTTTTAAAAGCTCATTTTTATAGGACCGTCACAATGTTTTCTTATAAGCTGGTGCTGACTAACCAAGTCTGACTAACTGAAACCGCTGATACGAACCAACTCTTGCTCACCATTGACCATTTAGGGAACTGATGTTTGGGCAATTCTGTTCCGGTTAATGCCACTGGCAGGATATAAAAGGTAATCAAGTCTGTGCTCATCACACAACCTAAATTATGAATTAGTAATTTGGGTGTTTATGGTAATGACTGGCAGAGTAGTGTGTAGGAAATGAGGTTTACCTGCATGCTGTTCAGGTGAAACAAGTAGCCATTTATTTAGAGAACAGTCTTGTTGCTTGTGCAGGTTTACTGCTGTGTATATTGTATACCAGTGTATAGTTTAGTAACACCCTAAGACTAGTAAATGACACTTGCTAAGACAATCATCACTACTGCAGTGGTGCATAGTCTATTAATATTGCTTGTATTCTGCTTTTTCATGTTACTTGCCATTTGTGTTGCACACATGTAGGGATGCAACGATTATAGATTTTGTTGGTATGATTATTGTCTGAGGAATAATCACGGTTTTACCATTATGACGATTATTATGCATTTATTCATTTCACAACATTACTAATGTATAAAATCACACGAACACTCTTTAGATATTAAAGTGTTATTTATTGCTGGCTTTTGAAACAGAAATAACAGTAACCAACAATACAGCACAAAATAATAATAAACAAAAGACAAACAAAAATCCTCTCCCACTGGAATTAAAAAGGGGCCCTCTGCTCTGTAAACATCCATGGCAGTATTTCTCTTTTGAAAATGACAAATGGAAATAGATCACAAAAGTATTTCATGTTTTCAGTTTGTACATTCTTAAGATTTCTTTTGGACCTGGGGTAGAGAATTTGGAAACATGGTGAAAAAAAATCTTGTTGGTTTTTACTTATGAATAATACTACAATAGGGAGAGTAAATAACAAAGTTAATGAAGTATTATTAAACTAATATTAACTTTATTTATCCCACAGGGGAAACTGTTACTAACGATGTAAATAAACTGAAATATTGTTGTAATCAACTGTCATCCATATGTATTCATTTTAATAATCTTCATAATAATTCATATGATCTTACATGTGGCCTGAGAAAATCATGTCTGTTACTTTGCTTTGTGAGATCGGTGATTGCGCTGCGCACATACACAAACATTCAGGAGAACACTGCCCAGTGACTTTTATTAATAAAATAGATTAAATAGCCTACTGGAGAGGCGCACAGATGCAGATAGGCTAATTCACACAGGCAGCTGTCATCTCTCTCTCTCTCTCTCTCTCTCTCACTCACTCACTCACTCAATTGAATAATTAAGTAGCTAAATGTTATAATTAATTAATTGAAATAAATGTGATCTTACTGCACTATTTCATCTCTTTCTGATCTGAAGCGGGCAGAATGCTGAGCTAACGAGCCGTAGCTTCGCGTCAGTTGGTTCTTGCCTTCACATCGTGCATTAAAATCGTTCAATTTACAGCTATCCGTGCATTATCCCTTATGTATTCGCTCTTTAGCAGCAGTTTTTTACAGCAATGTTTAATTGACACCCTGGTCATTCTTGGTGTACCCAAAATGCTCCCACACTATGGACAGGCATTTCTGTGGTGGAAATAAAGCTTCGCTGTTTGGTCCCTCTGTCACAGTTAATCTAATGCGTGTAGCAGCCTCCGTGTCTCTGATAAGCACATCATTTTAAGCTGGTGCACCGCCAGCGTACCTTTGTTTTCATTTTGCACAAGCTCCAACAGTTCCGTTCCGTGCAACAGAAACACTCAGTTTAGCGGAACCTTTACAATGAATTAACCGTGACGTTTTAAAGCGTTTAATCACGAAACCAGTTAATCGCTGCATCCCTACACACATGAATTACACACACTCATTATATAAGTGACTCACATGTTGCATGTACAGACTTATGATTTTCATCTGGCAGATGATAAAACAGGTGGGAAAAAAATCTTAAATGTACATGATGTAACTCCGATTTATTCAGAAATCAGAATATTATAGAGACTAATAATGGGTTCCTTGCTACTGTCACCTCATGGTTTGCTTAGTTGGGGTTTAAAACACACTAGCCACTGAATTTGCCTTTTATGAATCACTAATTCTGTTACTTTACTGTTTAAGAAGATGCTTTAAAACAATTTCTGTTGTATAAAGCGCTATATAAATAAAGGTGATTGACTTGACCAGAACACCCCAATAACCACATAGCAACATGATAAAAGTCATAAAGAATACCTTAGCAACCACATAGCAATGCCTTGGCATCATTTTGGTAAATTTTGTTTGCGTAAACACTAGAGATGGGTTTTGACACACATTTCACGATTCGATTCTGATTCACAAACTTGTAATTCGGTTCGATTTCAGATTCGATATTGATTATTTTGGATGTATATCAGGTACAGTACATGGCAAATTTTCTCAAGGAAAAATTAATCTCTCAACTAACACTGTAAAATATACATGAGAGTCAGTTGGTACTTACTCAGTTTTGTATACAAACACCTACACTCAGTGAAGTTTTTATAATAATAAACGTACAGTTACATAATTATATTTCTACTCCAAATTGTTTTTTGAAATATAAACATTCAAATGGTGGCTATCATAAAAACTTGACAGATTTGTTTAAACATAAATTAAACAAAGAAGAACATTAAAAGATTAGAATGAATATGTTATTTGGTTCATATATTTAGCAAAATACTCCTCTCTAGACTTAATTTTTCTAGCTGACTAACTAGATTATGGTCACAAATGTGTTTTTTTTTTCTGTTTTTTTTTGAGGTAAATATGACGTTACATGACATTGTTTACAAGTGGTTATATTGACATCTTTGTGCGGTTGAAACACTGAATGGGCGATTACATGAGACAGGATATGGATTTCAGTAAGCTGTAACATGCTTACTTTTAACATACTTTCGGATGTTTATTCATGTTTATTTTGTGCTGAAATTGGTATTAAAGCAGAGGACATGATCAGTTCATTCACGCTTTGCGCTGCTGCTTCTCTTGAACTGAGGCGCTACAGCGATGTGTCAATCCACATTAAACAACGCCAAACGGCATTTATTGTTTGGATATTGAAATACAATGGACAATTTTAAATCTGAGACTCAAAAGTACCAAAAGTAACAAAGCAAAAAATTTATTGTGATTTATTGGATAGGAGGTGCTCTACAATGTTCTGTTCATTAACTAAAACAGGCTAGACGAATCGATTCTTGGGATTTAAGAATCAATATCGTTTCGTAAAAAATGAGAATCGATTAAAATCGAGAAATCGATATTATACCCAGCCCGAGTAAACACCGCTTATGTTTTCTTCAGAAATCAAATTGAAAATATAAAATCCTGTTACATGTGAGCTTAATGTAAGACATTGTTTTATTAAAATTGAACTGAAAACAGCTTTTGAGTTTTTCTGTTTGTTATTAATGTATGTGTCAGTGACAAATAAAAGTCCAGGATAAAAAAAATAAATTATTTTGAAAATGTACTTTAAAGCACATGTGCCAAATTCTTTGAGAAGTACTCTTTGTATTAATTTTGGTTTATTATGATTTAAAAAGCAAGAACAATCCAAAATGTCACATAGTATAACCATCAAATAACATCTTTAGTACAGTTCACCTGTCACCCTGAGACTTTATAGTCCCAAAAAATATTAAAATGAATTTCTGTTATGAAAGTAAAAAGATTCTCCTGAAATAAGATTTATTCAAGTTATTGTATTTTTGAATGAATTATTGATCAGGATCATTGGTCCCTGTTAGAATGCGCGATGGTCTAGAATGCATTTCACGTCAACAAGTGTTTAGTAAATCTTGGTTTACCCAAGCACAAGACACCAGTCACCATGTTTCTGTTCTTGGCTCACAGGGATTTCCATCATACAGTCATTAGAGCAGACATGATTCAACGTGATTTATCCTGAAAACCCTTCACCCCCATTGAGTTTTCCATTTCCTGCTCCACGCCCACTGATGAGAGAAACCCCACTCCATGTTTGCTCCATGCACCCAGTTTCCATTATATATTGTCAATATGTAGATATATGGCTATATTAAATGGAAAAATTAGCATATTGCTAAATTTCTGCTTATGGTCATGTTATCATTATGGTATTATTGCACTGACTTTCTCTGGATGGTGGTCAGTCTCTTTTTCAAAAATATGAATGTAAAAATGTAACTTAAATTTCCCTCCCCACTCATGGATGAAGACAGTCATGTGCTGATGTGTGTAATCTCTTGACTGTTTCTTAAGCTTATACAAAATTCTGAAAGAGGAAGAGGCGACTTCAGAGGAAGTGATGACTTAAAGGACTCGCCTACTGATTTCTAACCCACTCTTATTTTTCTGCTCAGATGAGATGACGGCAGACTCCTTTGGCTGTTTGAAGTGGTGTCCCTGTGGGCTAGTCATTGCTGAAAGGACAGGAGCAGAACCCGACAGTGACAGATAGACCAGTCTTTGGCTTCAGCTCATCTGTTGTCCATCAGGATGGTGCATTCAGCGTCACTCTGTGCCTGTCTGTCTCTTCTGACTGTCCTCAGCTGTCATTCACATGTCCTCCCCCGACTCTCTTTTCCCATGGGTAAGTCTTATTTTTACACTTGTGAAGATTTTTGAACTGCAATTTAGAGCAAAGGGGTTTTTTTAAATGCCGTTAGATATTTGAATAACTTGTGAAACTTGTGAGCCGCTGTTGTTCTCTTTGGCCCGTAGTGGTTATCAGGAGGTAAATTAAGGTGAATTTCATACTCAAGTACAGCAGTAAACAAGATTAACCTCTGTGCTACTTGAGTTAAACATATGTAAACATACCCTCGGGATGCTTTAGATCATCATATAAACATTGGGAATAATTGCATTTGAAAGTATCTTTTAATATCATGAATATATGAGTGTGACCTTCAGATCAGTGTTGTTTTAGTACTATTTATTTACTATTATAGTATTTTTAAAATATTTTATATGATTTATTTTTAGGATTAGGTTTTAGGATTAATTTTTATAAATTTATTGATTTTTAATTTAGGTTTGGGTGTATTTGTTATGTGCATTTGTCATTTTTATTTTTTAATATTTCTGTTTACCTTAAATTTTTTGTTTTGCTTCAGTTTTAGTCATTTTAGTACCTCAGCTTAACGAAAAATAAATGTAAATATTACCTTGCCAATTAACTGAAAATGTTGTTTTTTAGATCTAATATTTATATTTTAGTTTTCAGATTTTAACTAAAACTATTTTGAATTAACAGTAACAACACTTCAAATTGTCTTGAAGCTTTTTTACTGGAGCCTAGTAGAGCCTTTTGAAAAATGCATCAACACTTCAAATGATAAATTTATTCAATTTTAATATTTTCAAAACACGAACCACAAAATGATGGGGTCAGCATGCTGCAATTTCATTAAATCTCACTTAAGGGCCTTTTTTGAAATGTCATAATCAAATTATAATAGTATAAAAAATACAAATAAAATAACATTAATTAATGTTTTTAATCAATTTTCAAATTTCTTGGTATCTGATTGCTAGCATTTTATTTGTTTATTTTTTTTATGTACTCTCCAATTTAATAATGAAATTATCAGTAGTGTGACTGCTTATAATGACAAAGTATATCAAAAAATGAAATGAAGACAAATTAATAATGGGCTGCATAGCTGTGAAATGACCCTGGTTCACTTTGTTTAGCCGTGCACTGCAGTGACTGGTACAGGTACTTATTTAAAGACTTGGATTAGATGAGATGCTTAGCTGTGATTATGCCAAAGACCTGCAAGAACATGGCTAGCGTTTTTATGTTTCTCACATATGCAATGTGCGAGTTATTTGCTTTAAGAAATGTTACTCTGAAAAGGGAACATTTGATATGCTGCTGTTATCATTGTGTGGCTATTAGAATGTCATCATAATCATTATTGTCCATTAATTTACATTGGAGCGACAAGTTAATTATTATTAATATAAAAATAGTTAATTAAAAAAAACTAATGCTTATTTGACATTATTTCATGAAGATTTTGCAGACATTATAAGCATTTTATTAAGAGGTTATTGTCCATAAATTTGAGTCAGTTTGACCATCAGTTTGCACAAAATGTTTATCCACTCTTATCTTTTGTATATCTTTGAATTCCAACTAGAAATGTTATTCCATTAAAAAGCTTTCTCTTGCACAATGCTTTAGTTTTTCACTAACAAGAAAAGATAACAAACAGAGAAAGACTAAGAGGTCATTACAACAAATATCGTTCCATGTATATTATACTTATTGGCCTGATTAGAAAGCATTGGATGTACGAGGAATGAAAGACCCTCCATGGATCCTCTTAAGAAGAAGCGTCTGTCCTTCACCTCAATGAGAGCTGTGATGCAGACGTCCTGAAATGGCCCTTTATTAACCTGAGAGAAGGACCTTGTTTAAGTTACTGTGAGGACACAAGAGAAATGAAACTTTAACTAGAAGTTTCAGAAATATATCCATATTTCTGAAACTTCTAGTTAAAGTTTCATTTCTCCTGTGGCCTCACAGTAACTTAAACAAGGTCCTTCTCTCAGGTTAATAAAATCTAGGAACTTGTAGCAGACTTTATTGGCATACAAAGCTGTCATTGATTTGACACATTTAAATAATACTGTTCTTAAATGTTTGCTTTGATGTGCATAACGTGTTCATTTCATTTTCAAAGTTTTCATTGGTTTTATTGCTTAACAAACAGTATTTCCACAGTATCAATGCAAAAAGTCGGAATGCTCACCCAAGCTGTCTATTCAATCAAAAATACAGCAAAAACATGAATATTGTGAAATATTATTACAATTTAAAATAACTGTTTTCTATTGTAATGTTAAAATGTAATTTATTCCTGTGATCATGAATTTTCAGCATCATTTCTCCAGTCTTCAGTGTCACATGATCCTTCAGAAATCATTCTAATATGCTGATTTGAAACATTTCAGTTGTGCTACATAATATTTTTCTGGAAACAATGATATTTTTAAGGATTGTTTGATGAATAGAAACTAAATTGTAAATGTTACAATTTAATGTATCCTTGCTGAATAAATGATCAATTACTTAAAAAAAAAAAAAAAAAAAAAAGAGGTTTGCTGACCGTAAACTTCTGAATAGTCTTAATAAAGAATAATAATTGCAAAATACAGTATAAAATAAAATACAACAACAAAAAGTAAGCATTGCTATTTGATATTTTCATTTCTTTGGTACAAATAAATGTCTTTCGTCAAATAATTTGACCCTCTAACACACATTAAATAATGCGCTTTGTGGTTTTAGGGTAATGAATTTGGGTCATAGACAAGGAAGTTGAAACAGCCTACTTTTGAGAAACAAGAAAGTAAACAGATGAATTCGCTGATGTATTTGAAAGTGGTTATTGTTTTCTTCTTCTTCTTAATGAATGGAGGCCCTTGTTCTCTGAACCGCAGTTATTTGATAAGAGGAGGCCAGTCTGTGAGTTGGCAAAGCAGGGCAGAATCAGGCCGACCTGGCAAAAGTCACAGGAATCTGTTAAAAGGAGTTTCTCCTTGTTTATCTGAACAATTGAAAGATGGATATACAGTTACTTAGACATGCAGATACACTCAAAAAAATAGCTCTTTGGCTGAACATGATTCAATCATGGACAGTGGTTCCACATGAATGAAGCATGTAAAACTAAATAGAACCATCCATGTACAACTAACTAGAATCAATGGTGTTCCTTTAATTTGAATGAATGGTTTTAGTTTAACTTAAATAAATGATTTTCATTTAAATTGACATTCAAATAATCCTACAATTAATGCTTCCTGTTTAGTCATGTGGTGTAACAAACTAAATATAACTTTTCTTTACACATGATGTCCGGTGTTGGCAATCAGAATGCGATACTGGTTTATTCCAAGAGCACTACCATAAGTGATTGCTTTATTATTAAAGTGATTTGGATTTTTATTAGCAGGTCCTCAACCCAAGCACAAGCCAGAACTTCACCACAATGGTAACCTAAACCACTAACATAACAAAGCTTTTAAATACCAACATAATAAGAACAGTAATCATTAAGTCTCTCAATTTTCTCATCTTGCTAAAAAATGCTTAGAATGCCCACTTTATTTCAACGAAGCTACTCTCCCAGTTCAGCCCCTTTTGCGACAATAGAGTGAAATCCTGTTTGATTGTAAAGGAGTCCTGGTTGGGTTACTTGATTGAAACATGCTATTTCAATATGAAAACATCAAGTTAAGTCAAAGAGTAATTGTTTCAAGTCAACTTAACATGAAGCAATCACATTTGAAACAGAAACCTGATACAGTGTTGTTGAATCAAAATAAATTGTTTAAATAAAGTGAAAGGCATCAAAAAATCATTTTTTTGAGTGTACATCATTTTCGCTGATTCAGGAGCAGTCATTTGACCTGTGAGTGTTTGCTTACTCATCATATAAATGGCCAGACGTGAGTGGGAAGATTACAGGGCTTAATTCAGACTCTGAGTCCCTGTTTCCCATCAGTACCAATTACAGCCGTGCCAGAGTGAGTCAGATCACACTCATGCAGGTGACTCAGTCTGATGTGATGATGACACCTGCAAAGCGATCATTTGCTGCAGTAGCTGCATTATTTTTAGCAATATGAATTGTAAATAATTGTTTAAGATATATTTACATCAGTAATTTCATTCGGTTGTGGACATTTTAAGGGGTCATATTATTTTATGTATGTATTTGTGAATTTATGTTTGTGTTTATTGTAAATAAGTTTTTGTGCATTTAATAATCAGTTTATAATCAGATTAATGGCTCAGACGGATTGAAAAGTCTTCATGTAAACACCTCTATCGATCCACATAAAATTTTGATTGGACTGAAAGTTGTGGTGTAGACTTCAGTAATCTGATCAACAGGAAAAAATTAAGTGTGCAAATGCTTTAATCTGATTATCTTTTTATTCAGATTCAAAAATATTTTGTGCAGTGCCGTCGAATGTCTTACAAACATGCTTATGTTGCTTTGTCATACGTCTAAAAAACTGCTCCGTGGAGTAATATTTTTTTGCAATATTTGCTAAAAAAACCCTCTTCTGACGTATATCAGCTTTCTTTTTAGATATGTCATCAAGAAATGACAGTAATGCTGATGTAGCTCTGGTTGAATTACCGCAGTGTCTTTCTCTGGTCCTGAACTCACACGTAATCAGTGAATTCCAGTGGAATATTTAGGGTTCATATATGCAACTTTTAGAATCTGAAATCAGATGTGAATAACTAGTGTTGCAGTACTTGAGACCGGTCTTAAGACCATTTTTTGATGGTCTTGTCTCGGTCTCAACTGCATTTGTACTCAGTCTTGTCTTGGTCTCAGACTAAGAGGACTCGGGATTTTGTTTCAAGACCGGTCAAGACCACAACTGCAGGGATATCACTAAATTGTCTGATTTATTTACAGCCATAATTAATGTGATTGGATGTAAAACTTCCTGCTTCAAATGCAATCAATAGCTAATGAAATAACTAAATAACAATAAATCATTTGATTTATACCAGTGGATCTCAAAATGTTTGACTTCACTTCCACCTATTGTCCACAACATTATTTGAAGGCCCCCCTCCACTCACCTAAAATATTTTAGAGCTTAGCATGACTAGAAAGATGTATGTTCATTATAAAAATAACCAAATACTAAGAAATATCTTTGATTTTTAGCTGTTTTAGTGAAATTTAATGCTTGTTTTGTTTTATTTTAAACAATTTTAAGTCATCTTGAGGCCCCCTTGGAAGTTTGTTGAGGCCCCAGTGTGAGCCCCGGCCTCTGGCTGAGAACAAATGATTTGTACTGTTATGCCGGGCCAGAAATTCTTGAAGGACTGTGTCAAAAATGTCACCAAAATGAATACATACACCCACAAAATTCAAGATATTGTTGCAAAAAAAGAGCTTGAGTGTATGAGATGTGGATTTTTATATATGGGGGGGGGGGGGAGTCATGGCCTAATGTTTAGACTGTCGGACTCGTAATCGAAAGGTTGTGGGTTCGAGTCTTGGGCCGGCAGGAATTGTAGGTGGGGGGAGTGAATGTACAGCGCTCTCTCCACCCTCAATACCACGACTGAGGTGCCCTTGAGCAAGGCACCGGAGCCCCAACTGCTCCCCGGGCGCTGGAGCAATGGCTGCCCGCTGCTCCGGGTGTATGTTCACGGTGTGTGTGTGTGCGTGCATTTGTTCACTACTCACTGTTGTGTGTGTGCACTTGGATGGGTTAAACGCAGAGCAGCAATTTCGAGTATGGGTCACCTGACAATACGTCACGACTTTTTCATATTACAATATGATGTAATTAAGCAATATCACAATAGCAAGAGAACTGTTTTGAAAAAAAAAAGATATTGCTTTTATAAAAACATTCAGTAAACATTTTTTTAACATTATTCTCAACGTTATTTATGCATTTGTAATTGTACCAATTCACATGCAGCTTCTGTGCCACCACTGCAGTGCAAAGATGAATTTTGTTGTTAGAGATTTCATTTGATTGGTGTCTTATTATTGAATTTAATGATTAAAAATAAGGCATTTCTCAGGCAGTAAATGTGGATCCTTGATGAATTTGAGCAATGCTGGTCTGGTCTTGTCTTGGTCTCAACACACAATTGTCTTGGTCTCGGATTAGGTGGTCTTGACTACAACAATAGTGATAACATACCTAGTAATAAATAAGTTTATTTATTTTTTTTGACTGTTTTTCGTGCTCTCCTTGTATTATTCTGTTGGTCAAAGTTCGGAACCAGTTATTTTGGCTACTTAGTTCAATAAATGTTTTTTTACTCTGGGAAAGTGATATAAAAGTTCTAAACTAAACGTTTAGTTTAGGGGCCAATTCTCACTATTAACTAGTAGTTTATTAGCATACATATTACTAGCATGGCTGTTTATTAGTGCTTATAAAGCATACTAATGTCTTAATTTGCATGACTGTATTTTAGATCCCTTGCTAACTATTAACGAGCTGCAAATTAGGAGTTTACTGAGGCAAAAGTCGTCGTTAATAGTTAATAATGAGAATTGTACCTTAATATAGTGTGACCAAATAATTTGTAGTAAAATAAACTGATCTTAAAAGATAAAGGAAGTATTGATTCCTCATGTGACTTTTAGACAAATCTCATGTTACATAATCATGCTTAAGGAATCAGGTACAGACACAGTGGGTAGTCAAGCTAGCTTCTTCTGCAGTCTGCACCTCTGTTCGGTCACATTTGTGTTTTTTTAGAGTCTGGGGAAGGTAAACTTTGTTATAAGACATTGATTTTTCCATGTTCTTCTACATCAAACTGGGTCAAGGAGGTTTTAAAGTTTTGGGTTATTATGAATGAACTGAAGTGCTTCTTAAATGTCTCTGATCTGTACTGAGAGAATGTACCCTGGGGTTAGGGCTGCACGATATTGGAAAAAACCCACATTGCGATATTTTGTTTTTCTGCGATATATATTGCGATATGAGAATTTTTTGTGAATATCTCTATTTGGGGGAAAAAAATCAATGATTGGGGTGATTTTTTTATAGGTGAGTAAAGCATATAAAATAAACAAATTACAACCATAGCTAATTATAATAGAACAAAGATACAAAATGAAATAAACTGGTAAGTCTAACAGTATTCAGGTACAGAAATTGAATACTCAAATGTAAAATAACACTGCATAGTCTTAACTGTATAAATTAAATCTAATAAATCTGTGTTAAAGCTACAAAAGTGATTTTTCCCTGTGTTTTGTTTGATTAACATTCACGACACAGAAAGCAGGAACATTAAACTGCTGTGAATATAGCTACTGTTACACATCGATTTTCGTTCTCAGTTGTTTACCTTCACTTAAGCCATAAGCAACTGTGTTTACAAGGATACATGCAGAGACATGCATTTTTACATAATTTTGCGCGTATGTGTCATTTCAAGCACAATTAGATGCGGAAGTGACCGGAATTCAGTGTTCACGTGCATCTGTGTGGCTCTCACCGTGTCGACACCTGACGCGACAAAATACTGTCGAACCCATAATCAGTGATGCTGTCGTCTACACTGGATGCCATGCGCAGCGCGACAAATTCTAGTCTAAATCACGCTCTAACTGATGCCTCATCTGGCCCTGGCATACTGACACAAAGTTCAGCTGAGTTGTAACAGTGAAAGCAGCAGCGTCCAGTATGAACTGGGCTGAGGCCCGTTCTCAATGTCGTGGAAAACGCCAGCTGCGCCGCTTTCTCCTTCTTTCCAAAGGGCTCGGGAGCTAGCGCTTTCGTAGCGTCTGCCGTTGCTAAGCAACCGTGACCTGCGCTCTCCTCGACGACGCGGAAGTTTCAGCAAAGGTTAAATGGATTTCCAGCACTGAAAATCGCTTGCAGTAGCTCTGCTACTAAATTCATTTAAAAATGGATATCTCTGTACAGCTGTCGCGTCGCAGTGTCTGTGTGTGAGCAAAGAAAACAATCAGTATAAATATAACGATCAGTATAGGCCTACTAAACATCGCACATCCTGCGATGTGACTATCGCGGATGCGCACATCGCGATATCGATGCTGAAACGATATATCGTGCAGCCCTACCTGGGGTTGCATAATTTCACAGCCGTGTGCTGACTGTCAGATCCACATTCTTTACAGGCCTCGCAAACAAGAGAGCAGCTGATACGTGGAATTACAGGACTTTAGTTCAGTGAAACGCTTAAGAGGCCACAATTGCCATTACGTGCTGCTAATAAGCCAAGATTTTCTTGGAAATTCCTCTTCCTTCCTCGTTTGGCTAAAAGAACATTGAACATTTTTGAAGACAGTATGTCTTTTTTTAATAATCTTGTTTATGTATCAGCTTTTTTTGAGTAGATTGTGGTGAAAATCTGTGGTTTTAAACAGGTTACAAAACATGTTAATTGTTATCAAATGAACAAAAACATTCAACACCCAGGGTGAGGAGATGTGAATTCTGTGGAGATTTCTATGAAGCGACAATTACACAGAAGTTGCCATGTGTTGTGTGAGTGATATATAGTGAAAATGGGTGGAGGAGGAGGAAAAGCTGTGCTGACGTTCTTCTTCTCGCAGTTTGAAGAAGACAGCTGGTATGCTGCGGCTCGGCTTTAGGATTATCCTCCCCATGGAGCACAGTGTTTTCATCTCAGGGTCATGACAGCGAGCGGAGAAGGCGTTCACATGTTCTCGGCAGAATAAGAACTGCGGTTAGAGCAAAAATGTGTTGATTTTAATGTGACTTAGAAGTTAATAAGCTTGCTTTATCGTTGAGCTTCTTTTACGACCTCACTATCCTTGCTGTCAGCACTTTTCCAAACGCTCTGCGAAGGCCCGGATAGTGGTGTGTGTTTCTGCAAGCATTGGCAGGAGCTTTTCAGATCTGAAATAGTTACATAACATCGCCTCACTCCTCTGTCTTTCTTTCCCAGCTTTCTCTATGGAAAAATGTGGATTAAAAGAGTTTATTGGATCCACAGAGTTCTGATATCTATTTATTTAATTATTTTTGCTGTTAAAGAGAGCAAACCTTTGATCAAGTCAAAATGAACTGGTGTGAAATTTATTGAAATGGCCAGTTACAGTTGAGGTCAAAAGTTTACATCCCCCTTGCAGAATCTGCAAAATGTTAATTATTTTACCAAAATAAGAGGGATCATACAAAATGAATGTTGTTGTTGGACTATAGTCCGCAAGAGAAAATAATAGTTGAATTTATAAAAATGACCCCGTTCAAAAGTTTACATCCCCTTTATTCTTAATACCATGTTGTTACCTGAATGATCCACAGCTGTTTTTTTTAGTGATAGTTGTTCATGAGTCCCTTGTTTGTCTGCTGTTCTTTAGAAAAATTCTTCAGGTCCCACAAATTCTTTGGTTTTTCAGCATTTTTGTGTATTTGAACCCTTTCCAACAATGACTGTATGATTTTGAGATCCATCTTTTCACACTGAGGACAACACAGTATTAAGAATCAAGGGGATGTAAACTTTTGAACGGGGTCATTTTTATAAATTCAACTATTATTTTCTCTTGTGGACTATATGTAAACATCTTTTATATGAAATATCTTATTCAGGTCAGTACTACAGTAACAATAACATGCATTTTGCATAATCCCTCTTACTTTGGTAAAATAATTAACATTTTGCAGATTGCGCATTCTGATAGGGGGATGTAAACTTTTGACCTCAACTGTACATTATTAAAGTTACCTTATAATGCAATAATTTGGATAATATAAATATGGGTAAGATTTTATTATAACATTCTTCAAAATGTTTTGTTTTTAATTCATGAATTTAATCATAGGTATTAATGGATTGGAAAAGCAACATTTTCTAAAGCTGTTAGTGTTTTGTCCCCCCCCCCCCCTCCCCCAAACTCTGTGGTTTTTTTGTTTTCAGTTTAGGTATTGAACTATGCTCATATTTGACCCAAGCAAGTTTCCTGTTCAGGAGCTGACACAGATACAGATGCTAACAGAGAAGCAGTCACTCTTTTTCTAGATGTACACTTTACCCACTTATCTTTTAAGACATCATTTATAGATATGGTATTTAGGTTGTCATTGTGAACTAAACCACTTATAGTTTCAGTTCTTGAGAATAACAGAACACATAGCTGTTTATCCTGAGGTCTGTACATTGTCTCTCAAACCATTGTGTGTTTATTTTACCTACTTATCAACATATGTTTATCTTGATTTAAGTTTCAACAAAGTTCCTTGTGAAGAGTTAAAACAAAACTAAATTGAGAGCAGGCATTACTGTTTTGCATAAAAGCTTGTTACACAAGAAACATTTTAATAAATTTCATATGAAAGCTGTTCTTTAGAACTTTCTATTCATCAAAGTATCTGGAAAAATGAAGTAGCACAACTGTTTTTCAACTTTGATCACGTTTTAGCAGCAAATCATCATATTAGAATGATTTCTGATGGATCATGTGACACTGAAGGCTGCAGTAATGATGCTGAAAATTCAGCTTTGCATCACAGGAATAAATTACATTTTAAAATATATTTAAATAGAAAAAAGTTATTTTAAATAGTAATACTATTTCACAATATTACTGTGTTTTTACTAAATTTTTTATCAAATAAATGCAGCCTTGGTGAGCATAAGAGACTTGAGTCCAAAACATTAAAACAATTTTTTACAGACTTCACACTTGTTGTACGCCTAACCGAACTCTTCAACCACTCATGTTCAACCTATGCACAGCATTACTGCCTGCATGCATGCTTGTTTTTGCATGTAGATCATGGCAGATATCACCCCAGCACGCATTATGATGTGTATTTGTTCTGCTATATTAAACCAAATTAAAACACAATCAATAATTCATGCAGCCTCCTTCATATTTGGTTCTCGTTCTCATTGATCTGCTGTCAAAGATTTGCATTGTGGTTTATCTATTATTTTTATTATACAATGTTTGTGTGCGTGTGTGTGTGAAGAGATCACTGGCCTTGACGAGTGGTTACAGTTGCCCGTCTGCTGAGACATTTCATCTTAAGCCATCTTATCTTAGTCTAGACTGAACCTGATTGAGAGGAGATGTACCTGAGATGTGGTTTTTATGGGAAGATCACGTTACAGAAACCAGTTATTGGCTGCTGTTGCAGGTTTTGAGGCTCTGAGAAAACAGTACAAACCACATTTAAATTTACAAACATCAAACTTGAGGTGAACCAGCAACCTGGTGGAAAAAAAACCACTGCAGCAGTATAAAAGTCGTGCAAAAGCATGACAGCCGTTTATGACACACTCTGTTTCGCCTATAAAGACTGAACAGGAAGTCGCAGTTGTCTTTTCACGCTTCATGAATAGACTTCTTGGAAACTACAGTGTCTTTCATCTGGGGAGATAGACTTCCTCATCATAGTGTTGAAGTTTAACCTGAGGTTTAAAGCAAGATTTTTCTGACACTTCTAAAACAGTAGCTATGTTAAAACCAGTGTTGGGTGTAACGCGTTACTGTAATTAAATTACTTATCCACTGAAAAAGTAAAGTAAGGGATTACTGTTCATTTTTAGGTAATTTAATTACAGTTACTTATAAAGTACTTGCGTTACATACAGTAAATAATTTCAACAGTTCTAAAATCAATATTGAATTTGAAATCTAAATTAACCGTCTAAAGATAAAATTGAATGCAGCGGCTTTAACTCTCCGCGTGCCGGTGCGTTCACTTTCAGATTTTCCTGATTCACAGAGAAACCTTAAATACTCAGATCAGGGCCGGCGCGAAGAGGGGGCATTCGTGGGCCGAGTTACGGTGCCCCCCACTTTCCTCTCCCCTTCTTGCTGAACGTGATCGTTTCGAAAGCGAAAGTGAAACCGATAAAACAGCGCACATAAGAAAGCGATTGCACGCAATCACCGATTGCACGCTTCCCATCCTGTACAGATTTTACTAGTTGGGCTTTTCCTGAACATCTTGCCAAACTGAAATGTGTTGTTTAACTTTTAAGCCTTTTTGTTATTCAGATATTTTGCAGAGTATTTCTATTTGTTAACCAAAGGTGGTTACATTTTTTTCATAAAAATGTTTAAGTATTACAGTTGTTTTAAAGCTAAAAGGCTAAACTATTCTATGTTTGACTCGAATTGAAAGAATAAAGAGTTTAATTTCTATTAAGGTTTGTATGGATTTTAAGATGTAGCCTAATTAGCGATTTGAATAATTAAGTTACTTATTGAGTAACTAAGTTACTTTTCAGACAAACTAAGTTACTTTTCAGACAGAGTAATTAGTAATTTAAATACAATATTGATGAAGTAATTAGTAACTGTAATTAATTACTTTTTGAAAGTAACTTACCCAACACTGGTTAAAGCAAAACCATAATCAAGATTTCTTTTGTCTTTCACATTTCATAAGTAGTCAACCGTTATTATTGTTTCTCATAGCACAAACCTCAAACCCTAATTTTAAACGTCAGCTTGTATCTCAACCCCATTTGATACATCAAGTTGTGTTAGTTTTGCTTGATAAACTAATCTCTCCATCAAAAACACCTGCAGACTCAAATTCTCACCAAAACACTGGGTCTTTGACTTGTGAGAACTGTTTTTGTCTTTTGCCATGGTTAATAATCAGTTGTTGCTTTGGAGGTTTGGCTGCCCTCTGGTGTCAATGATTTTATCCCAGTTTCTCTCATTATTGCTGCGCCTCAGTCTTTGTTTATAATACATAATCTAATGGCTGCTTCTTAAGAAACCAGCAGTTTTGACAAATTTCATGTGACACTTGTCATAGTTTACATCAGCTGACACATTAATATGCTTGGGAAAACGTCTTAATCCTAGAGTAAATTCATTGTATATGTATCAAATGTAGCTGTTTAACTGTAATAGTACTAAACGTTTACTGCTGTTGTAGACTCATGTTTTCATAGCTGCAGTAATTTTGAGTAGTTTAGACTATCTATCATATGCACTCCATACCTTAACTGTCATTAATGGAATATGAAAATAATGCCACATCTTAAAGGGATAGTTCACCCAAAAATGAAAATTCTGTCATAATTACTCACCCTCATGTCGTTCCTAACCTGTAAGACCTTCTTCAGAACACACTATTTCATTTTTGATGAAATCCGAGAGCTTTCTGACCCTCCATAGACAGCAACACAACTGACATGATCAAGGCCCAGAAAGGTAGTAAGGACATCGTTAAAATAGTCCATGTGACATCAGTGGTTCAGTCTTAATTTAATGAATTTCTGAAGATGAACGAAGGTCTTACAGGTTTGGAATGACGTGAGGGTGAGTAATTAATGAAAGAATTTTCTTTTTGGGGTAAGCTATCAGTTTAATGATCCCAAATGTTGACTTAATTTTCTTTATGCCAGTTGCTAAATATGATTCTTTTCTTTTGTTATTCTGTGAAATACAACTCTTGCACTCATTAATTGGAATAAAAATATTGGTAATTTAGTGGTAACTATACAATAAGACTGTAATTTGCCGTTATTTTTCCAATTATGTTTCCGCACTTTAATAGTTGATTTTCTTTTCTGCTGCGTCACAGGTAGTCCAGGTCGTTCCCTCAGTGTCTTCACAAACCCTGATGTTTACAACACCACCACGCTGTTACTTAGCAGCGACGAGGCCACTTTATTCGTCGGCGCACGTGATGCCGTTCTCTCAATCGATGTCAGTCAGACTGATGCGATGACCATGAAGGAGAAGGTCAGTGGGATTTTCATGTAGTACATGACTGACTGAAGATTATAACCTAGGAATACACTGTGTCAACACAACAAATCAGAGTAATGGAAACAAACCAATGAAACCAAAAAACTTACTGTATATTATTAATGGATTGTCCCTGGATGCTGTTTGGACTCATATTTCACAATATAGTAACAGTTTCCATAGAAAATCATTATTTATGTAGCATAGTAACTTTCTGTTATGTCAGGGACTTCAGTGGTTTAATTTACATATTATTTCATACTATTTTATATAATATTTTATATAAGCAATAAAGCACTATTGTACTTATGACTTAAATAGTCATATAGTCATGACTATAAGCAAGCAAGACCTGAATTATTATTATACATTATTGCTGGAATATATTAAGCTAAAAATAATTTTGTCAATAAATATTAGCTTTTTTCTCACTGAAATAAATAAATGATTTATTAAAGTTTTATTTGTTAACTTTTATTTGTTTTAAGTAATCAGTGTGCTCTGAAAATTAAAGTGAGCTAATATGGTATGTGTATGAGTATATGTTGTTCTGTTAATTATTGTTTTCTTGCAACATTTTAATAAGATTTAAAATAAATATCAGCTTTGATATACACATGTGATGAATCTGACCCATTTTTCTCACTCAAATTTCAGCTGGACTGGTCTCCGTCAGAAAAAGATCTTGGTGACTGTGCCATGAAAGGCAAAATGAAGGTATGGAAAACCAAACACTTTCAGTGCTAAACAGTATGACCTTTTTAACCCTCATGTAAAACTTAGCAAAATATCAGTCTTCTTAAGCTTGTGTTTAACCTAACCCCCCTTTCCACCCTCAGATGGACTGTCATAATTTCGTCAGGGTTTTGCAAGTGCTGAACTCCACCCATATGTACGCCTGTGGAACGTTTGCCTTCAGCCCCCGCTGCATCTACATCGTAAGACAGACAGCATCCATCGTTTCACAGTTATTTTTGCTCTTGGTTTACTCTTATTAAGCTGCCTTTTCTCAGTCTGCAACAAACGATAGACTGAAAGTCGCATTTCCGTTTACAGTTGTTCAGATCATATGCAGAATGTTCACATTTACATTAGAGCTTTTCATATTTCAATTAGAGTTTCCATTGTGTTAAAATATTTAAACTTGCAGCTAGACTATATGCAACCACCAGACCGGATATGATTTGCTCAAATTAAAACTATTGAGTGCAAGGTGAAATTTACCCATGTTTTTCTTTGACATATTGGTGGTCATTTATTTTGTGTGCATTGTTTCGATGCATTCATTTTATTTTACAATAGTGAATAAGTGGAGGATAACAGCTGCTTCACAACCAGTTTAAAAGTTCTGTGTGTCTGCCACTAGGGGGCAAATAGCAACAATCGCATATGCATGTTAGAGATAGTGGAATGCTGCTTTACTGTCTAAGGGCCCAAGTTCATGTAGTGCCCCCTCGCACAACTTTTTGTAGTAAGATTTGCTTAGTTTACGACTTCAGTGCTTTTATGGTGTTATGCACTTTAAAGATGGAAACTTGCATGACTGTCCTTCACACACCATTGAGCATTCTGCGATCCTGTCATGCGAACACTGTCTCAGTGCCTCTTCCTCACTCTGTGCTTTTTAACACGTGTGAGAGGAAGAAGATATGTGTGTGTGCGTGTCACCGTGGGAGATGTGCATGCAATATAGAAAGCCTCCTGAATGAAACCACCATGGCCTGTGAAGGATTTCATTAATTTTCTCAATGTGTCTTTAAAACAATCAGCAGGGCAAAAATATGGTGTGAACTTTCTCCTAATCTAATTGCTTCAAGTTATCATCAGTGTATTAATGCACATATGCTTTATGTGCTCACCTCTACAGAATTCAAAGACATTTTCCATGGCTACAGGACCCAGCGGTAAGCCAGAAGAAGGCAGAGGCCGCTGTCCTTACGACCCGTACCAGAAGAACACCGCCATAACTGTGGGTAAGAATCCCTCCACTACCATAGATGTAACAAGCTGGGATATGTTATATGGCTTGTTTCACTCAGCATATGACAATGGATATGATAATGTTAATGTGTTTGGTTTTGGCAGACTATATCTGCTATATATGCAGTATATAAGCTCATTGTCTACAGAATCAGCAGAGGCCAATCAGCTTGTGCTGTGTAGAGAATGATGTTATTGCTAGCACATTGCATGTGAAGGATCGATCAAATGCCATCTACAATTTTATGACTGGATATTTATACAACAGACATTTTCAATAGACTTTTTTGATGCATTATAAGTTAACGGAGCTTTGTTTATATTCTGTTGTCTTATGTTCAGAAGTTTTTGGTCCAATAACTAATACCTTTTGACAGACTTAGGAATAAGGAATTTACTAGTCATCCAGTCTTTGAAATCACAAACACACTGTGTTCACTTGGCTCTTGTTTGGAAATACAAAGCAAAGTGGTATATAAATAACAGTGGAAACTATTGCCATGCTTCCTGATAATCAACCCCTAAGGGAACCATATGCAAAGAGAAAAGTAAAGCACCGAATACTGAGCCCTGTGGCACTCCAAGCTTGACATGTTTTTAATCTGACACATCATCAACACAAACAAACTGGTATCTTAAAAATGTAGAAAATTTAATGCATGCAGGATATCACAATATGTATGAATGCATGCAGTATCACAACACATTCCACTTTAAAAGTAAGATAAAAGTTAAAATATTAAAGTAATTTAGTAGAGAAATAGATAGTGATAAGCTATGGTGATGCTTTGTTGCCACACACATATTATTTTTTCCACTCAAATTATGTCATAATAACAAGATGTTATGTCATTTTAACGTCATCTTTTCTAGTTTTAACAACATCTTTTCTCATAAATTATTGGATAGCACTATACTGTAGACAGATTGGAGATTAATCATAATAAACATGCCACTACAATTAAAACCATTACATTAAAATACATTTAAAACAGTGTATAATTTCAGCAGCGTGCAGATCTTAGTTTGTCAGACTGTGGCGACAGCAGCACGGACAGTTGCTTAGCTCGCTCACATAATGTACCATATATCTATTATAATGGGAAAACATATCGTTTTTATGACATATGTCGTTATTACGAGAAAAAATGTCGTTTTAACGAGAAAAGATGTCATTTTAATGATGTAATTATATCGTTTTTCCGACATCTCATTTTTACGAGAAAAGATGTCGTTTTAATGAGAAAACAACATCTTGTTATTAATAGAAAAGATGTAATTTTAACAAGATAATTGTCATTTTAGCGGGAAAAGATGTCGTTTTAATGAGAAAAGATGTTGTTAAAACAACATAACACAATCTCGTTATTACGACATAATTGAGTGGAAAAAATATGTGTGTGGCAGCAATGTGTCACCGTAATAAGCATGCTACCATCACAGTACAAACACAAACTACGCACCAACAGGAAAAATATCAGTGTCAGGAAATGTCAGATTTAAAGTGCAACGCAACCCCAGGTGTTGAGGTTTTGCTAATTCTGCTCTTACAGGCTAGTTATGTGTATGGTGTGAAATGGACCTTGCCATATAGAAGAGTAGAGTGAACAAGAGAGAGACAGACAGGCAGGTTTCCCTCAGTGAACAGACACCATTAATCCTCTTGCTCTTAAATCCTTGTCTTGATCTTCTTATCTTTGGGTGGCCAACATGTGACTTCAGACATGAGGCCTGAGAATGTTCACTTCACATTTACCTCACCATCAATTAGACAGGCCTACAGCCAAGCCATGTATGAACCCTAATTGGCACACACTCTGTCCTGTAGTATGCAAAAGTTGCATGGATAGTGTTTGATTTTCAAAATATCCACTTTTTTTTATTTATTTATTTTTTTTATTTGTGGTCTCTCTCTCACCTTGTGAGGCAAAAATGTGAGGCTGAAAGTGCCACAACAGTATTTAAATGCATGAACACAGAAATTAGAATTTTACTTTGCCATAGACCTGTATTGAAACAACAGAAGAAATGTTAGGAATATTCAAGCTGTTGTTTTCCATACAAGGAAAGTGGAAGAAAAGTAATAAGTATCATAAAGAAGTCCATACAAGTTTCCAAAACAAATATAAATATTCACAACCACAAATGACATTTGTGACCCTGGACCACAAAACCAGTCATAAGTGTCAATTTTTCGAAATTGAGATTTATACATAATCTGAAAGCTGAATAAATAAGCTTTCCACTGATGTGTGGTTTGTTAGGATAGGACAATATTTGGCTGAGATACAACTATTTGAAAATCTGGAATCCCTGGTTTTTCCTGAACAGTTAAACGGTCTGCTGTTCTTCAGAAAAATCCTTCAAGTCCCACAAATTTTTTGGGTTCCAGCATTTTTGTGTATTTGAACCCTTTCCAACAATGACTGTATGATTTTGAGATCCATCTTTTCACACTGAGGACAACTGAGGGACTCATATGCAACTATTACAGAAGGTTCAAATGCTCACTGATGCTCCAGAAGGAAAAACCATGCATTAAGAGCCGGGGGGTGAAAACTTGAATTCTTATTTTGCCTAAATATCATATTTTTTTCATTTAGTACTGCCCTTCAGAGGCTACACAAGATAGTTACATGTTTCCCAGAAGACAAAATAAGTTCAATTTATCCTCATCTTCAAATTCAAAAACGTTTTCACCCCCCGGCTCTTAATGCATGGTTTTTCCTTCTGGAGCATCAGTGAGCTTTTGAACCTTCTGTAATAGTTGCATATGAGTCCCTCAGTTGTCCTCAGTGTGAAAAGATGGATCTCAAAATCATACAGTCATTGTTGGAAAGGGTTCAAATACACAAAAATGCTGGAAAACCAAAGAATTTGTGGGACCTGAAGGATTTTTCTGAAGAACAGCAGACAGTTTAACTGTTCAGGACAAACAAGGGACTCATGAACAACTATCACTAAACAAAAAAAAAACAGCTGTGGATCATTCAGGGAACAACACAGTGTTAAGAATCAAGGGGATGTAATCTTTTGAACAGGGTCATTTATATAATTTCAGCTATTATTTTCTCTTGTGGACTATATGAAAAAACATCTTATGTGAAATATCTTATACAGGTCAGTACTAAATAAACAAAAACATGCATTTTGTATGATCCCTCTTATTTTGGTCAAATAATTAACATTTTGCAGATTCTGAAAGGGGGATGTAAACTTTTGACCTCAACTGTATTTTATGTTAATAAATTTAGAATTTACATCCTAATGACTGAGATTATGAATGAAAGATTTATTTGTATGTGATTTAGCACAATATAATGTTTCTTTGTGTGTTTCAGATGGAGAACTGTACACAGGAACAGTGGCAGACTACAGGGGAACTCGGCCCGTCATTTCACGCCACTTGAGTGAAGGCAGTCATGTTGATCTGAAACTGGATGATACTCTTGGCTGGTTAGAAGGTAGGAAAACTTTATTGTTATGCTGCCACAAAAGCAAAGAGAGTTAGATTTTACTGATTCTGATTTTGCTTTACTGTCTACTCATAACATACACTGTTTTCTATTCACTACACTATTCCAGATCCTACATTCATCAGCTCCGCGTACGTTCCCAGTGAGGAGAAGGTTTATTTCTTCTTTAGTGAGACTGGAAAAGAATATGACTTCATTGACAAGTTTACAGTGTCTCGCGTTGCCCAAGTTTGCACCGTAAGTTTTGTTTTTGATACATTTCTTGTGTTTGTGAACATGTTACTAGCATGTTTGCAGAGTCATCAAACTGAACAAATCAAAGATTAGTTTAATTTGAGATGGTTTTATTAAAATGTCATTCTAAAAGAGATGTTAATCTGTTTTTTTAGAGTGATGTGGGGGGCCAGCGTACTCTGCAAAAACGCTGGACCACATTTGCAAAGGCTCAGCTATTATGCAAAGTTGACCAAGAGCTGCCATACAACATCCTGCAGGACATTGTCACCCTTACGCCACCAGAGGGCACGTCTGAGGATGAAACTCTGTTTTATGGGATTTTCACTTCTCAGTGGTGAGGAAACATGCTTCAAATTATTACTCAGTTTTTTTTCCATATTTGAAACTGGTGAGAATTTCTTTCATAATATCCTTTTTTTTTTTTTTTTAGGCAAGCTAACTTGGGTCGCTCAGCTGTGTGTGCTTTCAGCCTCAAAGACATTAAAAAGGTGTTTACAGGACGGTACAAGGTTTTGAATCGGGACACTTTAAAATGGAGCACACGGGTACTGGAGCAAATGGCAAACCCTGGAGAGGTTAGTATCATGAGCGTGCCCTGAGAGGACCCATTGAATCTATTATATTGTATTATATACTGTTCAAAATCAGTAAGATTTTATTTTTTTAAAGAAATTAATACATTTATTCAGCAAGGATGCATTAAATTGATCAAAAGTGACACTAAAGACATAATGTAACAAGATCAGGATCGTGACACTGAAGACTGAAGTAATGATGCTGAAAATTCAGTCTTTGCGTCACAGGAATAAATTACATTTTAAATTATATTAAAATAAATCTTAAAATTTCAAGATTTTATTATATTACTGTTTATATTGTATTATTGATATAATATTCTTTGGTTCTGTTCTCTGGTTCTTGTGCCCTTAAATCTCACTATTCAAATTTCTGCTGTTTATCTCTGCAGTGTGGCCTCCATAATGCTTCAGACAACGCTCTGCGCTTTGTTAAGGACAACTTCCTGGCTGATAAAAGTGTTTCACCGGTCAATCAGGGCCTGACACTGGTGTCACCTGATAAGAGCTACAGCAACATCGCAGCTCAGAGAGTGCGAGGAGCACGCGGCAGAGATTACACTGTGCTTTACCTGCTCACAGGTAAATACTGGTGCCTCACAGTCAGCATCACAATTAACAGTTATGCTGAAAATGGAAATATTTTTCTTTTTGAGTAGTTTTATTACTTAAATAATAGTATCATGAAGTATCATGGTGCTTGGTCTTTCAGGACAAAGATAAATGAAAGCTGAAGGGATCTCTAATCATTTCTGTTCCACACTAAATTACCTACACACAGTTTTGTTAACTACTGCTTGCTAATTTTTTTTTTTCTTCAGTAATTGAAATAAAGCAATTCAAATAAAATATAAGTATTTGATAAAACTTAAAAATGACAATTGTTGCCTTAGAAACTAACTGAAAAGTTGCTAATTTATTTAATGATAAATAGAAAGCACATTACAAATTACTACATTTTAAATTAAAACTAAAATGGAGACTGACAATATAAAAAAGATAATTCAAAATTTTTTCATATAAAACTTCTGTCAAATTAGAAAACACCACATTTCCAAAAAATTATTGTATATATTGTTGTTGTTTTTTTGGTAATGTTTCTTATAATTGTCCTCTCATGGATATTTTCGCCTTATTTCACCTTAAATGTGTACTATGTAGAGTCTGGCTACCTGCACAAAGCTGTGCTCTTGGAGAACGGAGCTCACATCATTGAGGAGATCCAAGTGTTTCATCAACCTCAGCCAGTCAAAAACCTCCTGCTATCAGTCTCTAAGGTACCTTCCCTTCAGAGAACAACTGTCTGTGTGTGTTTGTATTTAATCCATTCCATACTCTGACACAGTCACTACATATGCAGTATCTTACTCTTTGAACCAGGTTCCTTGGTTTTATGTCCCCTTTGGTCCGAATGTTACCTTTTGGTTTAAATATCAAGTGACTGGTGACTGGTTAGACCACTCCCATCACACTGCTCAGCCAATTACAGCCCAGCTCCTCATGACAGACAGATGGAGACGTTATTTTCTGTGTCTTTATTCAGTATTTAATTCTGTGAATTGTTTGTTAAAGAAACGGAAACTGTGCAAAAGTGTTCAAACAGATTGTGTGTTACTGACCCACAAGCAGTAGTCTGCAGGCCTGGATTTACTGATTTTAGCAGTCACTTTTCTTCAGTAATTGAGTTAGATCTCCAAGAGGTTTTCTAGTGTAGTGTTTATTTGCCCCTAGACCTTTGTTTAGAAGCTAAAGGACTTACCTCAGAGTAGCCTCATACTAATAATCTTGATTGACATAAATATAGAAGGCTATCAGCAGTTAAAACACAGCTTTTCTGAGAGCTATATGCTGTATACCTTTGCACTGACTGTTTATTTTGAAATTATCATCTGTAACATAATATAATAAGTGCTTCTAGTTACAGCTTAAGTAGTAATTTAATTTACTCGTGATACTGCAGTTTTTGTTACTGTGTAAGAAAGAGTGTAAAGAGTTGAGTATAAATGTTTGTCTCTGTCCCAGGGTGCAGTGCTGATAGGCTCTTCAGGAGGAGTTATTTCAGTCCCTGTGTCCAACTGTTCATACTACTGGAGCTGTGCCGAGTGTGTTTTAGCCAGAGACCCCTTCTGCGGCTGGGACCCTGTGATGAAGCTCTGCACAGACATACACACTCACGCCCATCTGTAAGTATCATCACAGCCAAGCGTATTCATACCTTACAAATTCTCACTCTGTCAAATATGGGCTTAGTTTTCATTTGTATTAATTGTATTGCTTGTATTCCAGATTTCAGCATTCACACTGATTAAGTTACATCAGAAAACTGTGTGCATTCAAAACTGACTTTAATGTCTTTTTTCACTGCTCTTCACAGTGTCCAGGACGTAGATGAGGGAAATGTGTCAGTGCAGTGTACAAATGTGACCCCCAGGTCACGCTCCGGCCAAACCCGAACCCCCTCGAGTGAGTACAGATTAACTATACAAGTATAATGTTTCGGCATCAATGTATAAATGATTTCTAACCCATAAGTCTCATGTATAATTTCTGTTTATTAATCCATGTATAACAATAGTTTTTAATCATGTATAATTAAAATGTTAGTTGCAGATCTTACACTTGGCTAGCTCAGTAGAAATCCCCTCACATCCTCCATTCAATAATTAACAAGAATAAAATCATACAGCAATGGCAAAATGTTGGCACAATCCTTTTAAATATTTCCTTTGTTTTAGAAAAAGTAATAACCAAAAAAACATTTAGCAATGTCACACATTTTACACACAATTTACAACACAATTTTTCCATTATTAAAAAAAGCAACATTTCATGAACTTGTGGCATCCACAGCATGACAGGTTAATAATTTCATTCCACAACCTCAGTTTTCAAGCAGGTTTTAGTGTTTCCATTCAACCCTTTTATTACAAAAAATAATCTATGGTAAATAAAAGAAACTTCAAACCAACATTTTGTCCCAAACTAGCCAGCCCATACTGAGTGATAGCATAATTTAAGATAAATTTATGTTGGAAAAAGTTACTTTTAAAAGTAATGCATTACAATATTGTGTTACTCCATAAAAATGTAACTAATTGTGTTACTTAGTTACTTTTTGTGGAAAGTAATGGATTACATTATTTTGTGTTATTTTTCATCACCTGGGCTGAGATTGCTTATTCGTTTTTAATAAAAAAAAAAAACAAACGTTATATTTTTGGCATCTGTAAAGGTCCTTTCACACCAAAAGTGAAATTAATAAGTATCAGGCTGCAGGACGTGCCGCTGTACTTGCTCCCAGTTTCTCTCAATATGAGTACAGGAGAGCTGTCAGTGAATAAATGGGAAAACAAAGTAACTTGTGTTGCCTATTTGAAAAAGTAACTCAGATATTTTGTTGTAAATTTAAAAGTAATGTGTTACTTTTACTAATCACTTGGAAAAACAATCTGATTACGTAACACACATTACTTGTAATGCGTTACCCCCAACCCTCTTTGTGCCCATTCTAGTGTGCTTAATTTTAATACTACTTTTTCTGCTTAATTTTTAATGTTTAATTTACTTGTAGTTTTAGTGTGTTTGTAGTGTTTATTTCTAGAAAATAATGACACAATTTAGGGTTTTAAACTATTTAGTCATCTCCTCCATAGAGTAGAGGTAACAGGGTTGCAAAAATTACAACCACTTGAAATTTGATTAATTTTGACCTTTTGAGGTGGACACAAAATATTTTTAGAAGCTTAAAGGGAAAGTTCACCCAAAAATGGAAATTCTGTCATTAATCACTCACCCTCATGTCGTTCCAAACCTGTAAGACCTTCGCTCATCTTCAGAACACAAGTTAAGATATTTTTGATGAAATCTGAGAGCTCTCTGGCCCTCCCATAGACAGCAATGTATTTACCACGAGCAAGGTGTAGAAATGTAGCAAGGACATCGGTAAAATAATCCATGTCACATCAGGAGTTCAACCGTAATTTTATGAAGCTACGAGATTACTTTTTGTGCGCAAAAGACTTTATTCAACAATTTGTCTCCTCCCTGCCGCCATTTTGGAGAGTATCACATACTCTCAGCTTACGTTGTTTACGTATGTGATACTCTCCAAAATGGCGGCAGGGTGACGCGAAGGAGACAAATTGTCTGACAAATTGTCAGAGAGCTCTCAGATTTCATCAAAAATATCTTAATTTGTGTTCCGAAGATGAACAAAAGTCTTACTGGTTTGGAACGACATGAGGGGGAGTAATTAATGACAAAATTTTCATTTTTGGGTGAACTATCCCTTTAAGCACTGATTTTTATTTTGGAAAAAGGTCCATTTCTGGTGCAGTTTTAGAGTTTCATGCCTTGTTTAGTACTTATGTGAAGTGCTGTATATAGTACAGTACTGGTTTAACTGCATGTCTGTGTTGCTGTCGTGGTGTGGTGTGTATGCTGACCCTTGACCCCTGACCTCCTCAGCTGTCTGTCCTCCAGGTGAAGTGGTGTCCGTGTCTCTAAACGAAGTAGTGCACCTGCAGTGTCCAGAAGCGTCACACCTCACCAAACGCCACTGGGAGCGTCTCAACAGCCAGCTCTCGCCCAAAATCTACATTCAGACGGACGACGGCAGCCTCAGCTTTGTGGCGACCCCGTCCACCCTGGGACACTACCTGTGCCAGGCTGTGGAGAACGGCTACAGCCAAACGCTGATCGTCTACCATGTGAAACAGAAGAGCAGCCCCACCGTCCTACCAGCCACCCCGAACCGCCCAAACAGCACCCCATCCACCGAAGCGGGAATTAAAACCCCCGTCTCCACTACCAGATTGATGATACCCAAACAGACGGAGCCGAGGCCTGAACCAGACGATGTGGATCCTACAGTCACACTCAAAGATTCGCCGGCGGTCACAACACACAGAAGCAGGAACTTCACTCGTTTGCTTGGCACAGACAATAAAAACTCCCGGATGACTGAGCCTGGTGAAAACCTCCAGCAAGCGGACAAGCCCACCTATTTTCAGGAGCTTGTAGTGGTGTCCGTTCTGTTAGCCCTGAGCGTCAGCGCCCTGCTGACCATCGCTTTGAACAGATTCAGGCACCTTTGTCACAGCAGGACGGTCCCGCAAACTCCTTCCTCTCGCAGGGACGCCGAGAAGGGCGGAAGTGCGACGCCTCAGGAGAGAGAGTCTCTCAGAGGACATTCGCCTCGTTTGGAAAAGCGGAACGGACAAGCTCCTAACGGACAGTCCCACAATGGTCAGGCACACAATGGCAAATCTCCCATCACACTGAGCAACAGCATGCTGAACAGCTCGAATGGTCACCTACCCAACACACCCATCTGATGTGCTCCTCTAGTTTTCTGGGTTCACTGTAAACCTCTTTTCTGAGCCAAATCGGGCTGCTGCTGTATCAAGCCCTGTCGCTGAACCACTTTGCAGTCTGAGAGGAAAACGGCACATCGGACCTTTTCACGAACCTTTTTTGAGCTGTAAGACTCAAAGATCTTCAACTATAGGTACTACAGTAGTGTTCGTTTTTCAGTTTGTTAATATTTAAGCTGTAATTTATGTGACAACTGTTTGTTTCAGTCTAAAGTGTATCAGATTTTATGCCTCTCTAAAATCACAAAACGAAAGTGAAATATATAGCTGGTCAGTTTAAGATTTTCCTTGATCTCTTCAACCTTTTTAATTGACATTAGAAGCTGTTCAATCGGCTCAGTTTATATAATTTTATATTACAAATTTTGATGGACCTTAAAAGGTCAATTTAATAAACTTTCCTAAGAGAGGCAGCTTCACTATCCAGATCATCTGCTAACTTCAAAGACTTGCCTGAAATTTCATATTTTTCATTCTGATAAAAAGTTCAGTTTCCTGTACTCTGTCTGCATTGTTCAGAGTTGCTATATCGCACATCTTTTTTAGTCTTTGCCTTTGCTACTTATTCTTATCAATTTCCAAATTTTGAATGTTAAGACGAGATATGTCTGTTTAACTTTTTTCCTTTCATAGTGGGATAGTTCACCCCAAAATTAAAATTGTCATTTCTTTGCTCTCAGATTGTTGGTAACCAAACAGTTTTTCAGTTCCCATTGACTTTTGTTTTTTTTGTTGTAAAAAATAAATAAATAAATAAAACATAATGTAAGTCAATGGGAATAGAAACAGTTTGGTTTACAACATTTTTCAAAATATCTTCTTTTATGTTTCACTGGAGAAACTCATACAGATTTGGAACAACATGAGGGTGAGTAAATGTCAGAATTTTCATTTTTGGGTGAATTATGTCTTAAATGTTGCACCAATGCAAAAATTAAGCTTTCAAATAGGCTTTACAAGTGGTTTAATTTAAATAAGTATTTTGTAATGCATAAGGTTGTGCTGATCAGTAATGTGCAGGTACGGGTAGATGTTTCTCTATCATTCATTTTTCAGTCTAAGAATATCTCTATAAAAATAATATTAAAAAGTGTTATCTCAGTATGTTGGACCTGTTATAGAACTATGTAGCCTGGTTACCTTGTTCAATATTGACCACTTCACTCAAAACACAGGAACTTCAACACTGGAACTGAGAAAATGTCACATTCTAAGCATAGTTGAGCCAATCTGTTACAAAACAAATCAAAGTCAAGGAGACTTTATTTTGGTCTTAATTGTGATGGAAAAAAAGGGTAGTTGCAGTGTTTTGCTTTTGCAAGCAATACATTGGGCCTGATTGTAGCTACATCCACTATATTAGAATTGACCTGCACCAATATTTTTTTGTTTATTTTTTTCTTTCCCAGCCTATGGTTTGTCACTGAACGGAATGGATTTGAGGTCTTGAGTCTGGGGAAATCACTTGTAAATTGTGATATTGCCAAATGTGTGTTTTAATCAAATGATGGAGAACTTGTTCTGTCTAGTGGTTCATAGAACAGTTCCATTTTTCTGTTTGTCTGTAACTGGATAACCGAGTCCAGTCGAACCCCAATATGTGAAGTCTGTCACGGGACTAGATGCATTCCCCTGCACGCCACTGGTTTTGAAAGATTCTGTTTATTTTTTTATAGCCTGTGAAGCAGGCTGTTTTGGAAATAAAAGATGCTGATTTAAAGTGTTTGAAAGTTTCCTTTTAAAATAAATAAATTAGCTTTTTTGCCACTAGGTGGCAGCAAACTCAAAAGTAAAAATCTGTTTGCTAAGCTGAATATTCAGCATCATTCTTTACTCCAGTCTTCAGTGTCACATGATCCTTCAGAAATCATTCTAACATACGGATTTGCTGCTTAAATATTATTAATGTTTAGTTAATGTCTCTCATTATTAATATTGAATAATGTTGAGTGTTTTGTGGAAAGATGTAGGATTCTCTGATAAATTGAAAGCTCACTGAACAGCATTTTATTAAAATGGAAATCATTTGCAACATTATAATTTTTCTTTATTGTGACTTTTCATTAATGCTGAATACAAGTACAAATTTGTTTTATTTTTTTATGAATGGTAACATAAATGATAGTGTAACATCATTAAAAAAAGAAAGAAAAAGAAAATTAAAACCTGTAAGCAGCAAGGACACATTAATCAAAAGTGAGTGACAGTAAAGAAAACTACAATGCTGCAAAAGATTTCTGTTTTAATAAAGTGCTGTTCAGTGAACTTTCTGGTCAACAAACTATCCTGAACCTTTCCACTAAAATATGAAGCAGCACAACTGTTTTTACCATGGATAATAATAAATGTTTCTTGAGCAGCAAATCAGCATATTAGAATGATTTCTGGAGGATCATGTGATACTGAAGACTGGAGTAGCTTAATGATGCTGAAAATTCAGCTTTGATCACAGAAATAAATTGCACTTTAAAATATATTCAAATAGAAATTGGCTATTTTTAATTATATTTCTCTATTTTTGATCGAATAACTGCTGCCTTGTAGAAATTATAAGAGACTTCCTTCAAAAACATTATATAAAATCGTAATTATTCCAAACTTTTGATCGGCATTGTAAATCAATTAACTTGTACTCTGACTCAGTGTTGGGGAAAGTTAAGTAATGCATTACAATATTGCATTGCTCCATAAGTTACTTAGTTACTTTTTATAAAAAAGTAATACATTACGTTACTTTTACGTTACTTTAATTTTCCTGGGCTGGGTTTGCTTATTATTTTTAATAACAGAAAACCCAAAATTAATATTCTGGCGCCTGTAAAGGCCCTTTCACACCAACTAATAAGCCTCAGGCTGAAGGAAGCGCCTCACTTTACTCCCAATTTCTCTCAACAGAGGGACAGGAGAATGCCAGTGAATAAATAGGAAAACAAAGTAATTGCGTTACTTATTTCAAAAAAGTAACTCAGCAATTTTCTTGTTAATTTAATGCGTTACTTAGGTACTTGAAAAAAGTAATACCCTAGGCATAGTTTTTAAGACGGGAGGTTCTCTCATCGAAAGTGTATAGACTATAAAATACGTTAGAAAAAAAGAAATAGGCCTACAAACTAACTTATTTTTGTCTGAAACGTAAGCTGCTAGCTAGATATTGTTTAATGAACTATAACTGCTGTTGTAAAAGCAATGTCGCACTCGCAGTTGTAGGCTACTGCTGATATTCAAAATGGAATAAAATAATAATAAAAATAAAAATGGAAGTGAAGTGAAGTGAAGCGACAAAGGTTTCCATATAGCCCGCGTTTGGCTGATTATAAAGCGGGAGCGTTTATTGAGTGATGGGATTTGCTATAGCGCCGCATCACTTCGCGTCTGCCTCCACACCGATGCAGATTCCGCCGCCTCCTCACTGCGGTACTGCGCGTGAGCCGCTGTCACACACCCTGAGAATGAACTAGTTGTTTCCCTTCACCCGCAACGTGGATGGAATAACTGAATGCTGCATTTTCGCCTTTAAAAAAGAAAAGCAGCATCAACGCGTTTTACTTGAGCTGCAGAGGTAAGTGACATCACGTGTGTTTGAATGAATCTCGATTTGGGACAGGAGGCACACGCATGCGGCCCCACCTATGACAGCGCTGAAGGTTACACGCCTTTAGGATTTGGGAACCAGTTAGACAATACAGCCCTGGGGTGAGTCGCGTTGAGTCGGACACTCTGTTTAGCGTTATTCGTGGCGCGTAATGCGCAGAAATAAAGTTGCATGTTGTCATAGTGCGGGACACTGCGGATGTGTGGAGACTGATGAAGCTGCACGTTTTGCCCTACGTCTATTTTTGGCTGCTCTTCTTGCCTTCGAGGCCAAGAAACCATTTAATATCTCATCCGTTGAATATGTGAAATCTGATAAAAATGCATGCAGACTCAGAAATGTGTATGCGCTCTTAAACGCATTTAAAATGTTAGAATCCTTATACAGATTTGAAGGGGTCTAGTGCTGATAAAATGTGTAATATTGTATGAGTACTGGAGGAAATATTTGGGGTTCCTCAGGCTGACACACTGGTGAAATCCTCTGGAGATCTTTATAGAGATCTTTTTTGTAGCTGCATTAAATATATTTTATACTAAAAGCACTTCAATATAAATCAAGTGCCTTTATGATGGGGTTTTTGTAGGAACTTGTGGGCTCTATCCTATTCTTCAGAGAGGATGTCCTATTTGATAAGGTGTCTAGACGGAGAAGGTTCAGAGGGATGTATACTTTTGGACTGCTCGAAGTATAAATGACTGGTTTGCACTTTTTTGGTCAGAAAATCATCTTGTCTTGTGAGGAATCTCTACAAAATATTAAAGGGATAGTACATTCATAAATTAATATTATATCATCATTTACTCCCTCTCATGTCATTCAAACCCCATATGACTAACTTTTTTTTTTTCTGCAGAAAGCAAAAGAAGATATTTTGAGGAATGTTGGTAGCCAAACAGTTAAGTTCCCATTGACTTCCATTGTATTGACAAAAAATATGATGGAACTCAACGGGAAACAAAACTGTTCAGTTACTAATATTTCTCAAAATATCTCCTCAGGTTTATAACAATATGAAGATGATTTAATGATCAACTATCACTTTTATAGTCAACCTTTTATTGTTTAAAGATTATTTTGCCCTGTTCAAGTCAAAGAGTTTCATAATGGACTACTAGCAAAGTACACTTTCTACAAAGTGAAGTATGTGTATGTATATATATATATATGTATATATATATATATATAAGTCTAGTTATTTCTACAGTGATCTCATTTTGACAGTTTTATGTTATTTTGCATAAAAATGTAAGAATTCATAATATGTGCAAATTTGCATGTCCCTATTGATCACTGGACTATTTTAATGGATTATTGAAAATGGAGTTCTACTAATGTAGTATTTATTGACATAAAAATAACAAGTGATTAGTTTTTCACATTAAGTGAAGTCAGTCATGACACTTATTTATATAGCGCTTTACACAATACTGAATGTTTCAAAACAGCTCCACAGAAATAAAGAGAAAAGTAGCATTTTAAAGTTATAAAAATATTAAAATAATAAATTATAAAATGATTTCAGTTTCAGCTGTATATCAGCTCTACAGGAGATAACTATTGCTGCTTTACAAGTCACAAACCACGTATTAGTGATTGTGGGTTATGAGTTTAAGAATAGTCCATTGAAAAACCTGTATTTGTCTAATCTGGTCACTGCATCTCTCTATGGTGGACCTTTGGGCCTGAGATTGGATGGAAAATAATATGATTTCTTGAAAGCAGTAACCTTTTAATGGACTTTCAGGCACAAATGACACCATAAGCATGACCTTTTTGAGGATAAATATGATTTAATGCTCAGTCATCCACATTTTTGTCCTTTCCATTCTGTCCTGCACTGTCATTATCCTTCTTCATTCTTATCTCTCTCTGTTTCCCTATTCATTCAGTAACCAGCTATTCTTACACATCTTATCTCCAACTGATTCTCTGATTTTAGCATAGCCAGGCCTCAAACTGACTGACATCAGCATGGGCATTGAGAGTCAGGGCCCCACGCGCCCTGCAGGAAACCTGACGCCAAAGCAGGTCAAGACATTTCAGAATGTGGAGCCGAAAGCGCTGGGGGTGAGCGTTACGTTCACTGCAAACAAATCTCATACCAAATGCATAAAAAAGTGCATAGGAATATCTTCCAGTTATTTCTCAAACTGTAAGCCACTGTGTTGCACATTTCATACAATATGATAGCATGAATGGCTTTGTAATAATTTAATTATGCAAATGTTTGAAGCTATTCAGAGTGTCAAAACATATTCCTCAAAACTGAATCTTTGACATCAAATAAAAGTATTTACGGTTTTCTGTTATAAAATCATTGAAATGACCGATTTGGCAGCCTTCATTTCACTGAGCTTGTTGTTGTGTTGTTTCAGTCCATTCAGATCATCATTGCAGTCTTGTGCTTGTGTCTGAGCGTCACCATTCTTCAGCTCTATGAAGAGGTTCACTTCTCTCCTGATGTAATTGTTGTGGTAGTGATTGTTGTTCAGGTAAGCTGAATATGCTAATGGACCTTAAAACAGAGTGTTTAATCTATTATGAGTCTAGTTTTGTTAGTAAAGGTGATGCAAACTTCAATCGTTCTCTTGTTATCAGTTGCTTGTGTCTGGATCCATTTTAATCCATGCTGGAAGGTTCCCGTCTCTGTTCTGGGTGAGTACAAGCTCAAGGTTTGCAGAATCAATGAAATTACCGACCCTGAACCCTCACTGCTAGTCATAAGTTTGATGCTAATTTTAATTTTAATGCTTATGCGTATGATTAAGATTAATTTTGTAGAAAAATACTGCTTTTTAAATGCTTTTTAGTTTGTTTCTTTAAAAGTTGTTTTTGTTTTTTGTATTGTTTTGTTTTGTTTTGGAGCAGATAGTGAATGTTTAATTCTTATGATTAATTGATAGAAATTAGTTCTGCAGAAAAATATGAGTAGGGCCGTTTGCGATTTTCTTAAGTTGTTTTATTTTGTGTTATGCTTTGTATTTTGTTTTATGTCATTTGGATTTGGAGCAGATAGTGAATGCTTAATGTTTATGCATAAATGTTTGAAATTAATTTTGTAGAAAAATATAAATAGTGCCTGTTTATGATTTTCTCAAAAGTTGTTTTTTTTTTTGTTGTTTGGTGTTGTTTTGTTTTATTTTGTAGCAGAAATTAATGTTAATGAAAAATATAAATAGTGTTTTGTTTTGTTTTTTGTTTTTTGTTTTGTTTTGTTTTGGAGCAGGTAGTGAATGTTTAATGGTACTTAATGTTTTATGCTTATGCATAATTGATGGACGTTAGTTCTTTAGAAAAATATAAATCGTGCCTGTTTACGATTTTCTTCAAAGTTGTTTTGTTTTGGAACAGATCATAACTGTTTAATGTTTATGAAAAATATAAATAGTGACTGTTTATGATTTTCTTTAAAGTTGTTTTGTATTGTTTTGTTTTAGAGCAGATGATGAATGTTTATTGATTATGAAAAATGTAAATAGTGTTTTTTCTGTTTCGTTTTGTTTTTGAGCAGATTGTTTAATGCTTATGCAATTAAAATAAGTTCTGCAGAAAAATATGAGTTGTGCCCATTTATGTTTTTCTTTAAAGTTGTTTTATTTTGTGTTTTGTTTTGTTTTATTTCGTTTGGATTTGGAGCAGATAGTGAATGCTTAATGTTTATGCATAAATGTTTGAAATTTATTTTGTAGAAAAATATAAATACTGCCTGTTTATGATTTTCCTAAAAGTTGTTTTGTTTTTTATTATGTTTGGTGTTTTTGTTTTATTGTTTTGTTTTGTTGTGTTCAAGTGTGGTAGTTAAGTGTTTGTAGAAGAGATGTGTTTTCATCTGCTTTTTGAAAGATGTGAAGGTCTCAGAAGTTCAGGTAGTAGGTTTACATATCAGTCACACATGTGAACCACTTGAAACTTGTCAAGCTTTAATCTATGCAAAGAAGAACAGAGAGTTTACAAGAGCGTTTGGTCTCTACATAATTCCCATACTGCCATTCGTGTAATTTCATAGTTTGATGACTGTGGAAAATAATCAGCATAAAGAAAGTATGTGTGTCCAAACTGTTGACTGGCATTGTATTTCAGTTTTTTTCTCAGTTCTGCATTGCCTTTCATTTTTTCGGTGTTTTATCAAATTACAGTAAATGAGTTATATGAGCTGCACAGTAACTTCTGTCCCACCATGTGAAGGTGAAAGCCACACTGGTTGCTCACCTGGTCAGTGCAGCATTTTCCACTGCTGTTCTTGGGCTGCTGTCCCGTCACCTGCCTTACCGTCAGGACACGTATCACTGTGAGCACTGCAGGAGACTGGAGATCTATGCTGTGGTGAGCTCACACATCTGCTACTGTCTCACTGCACTGCTGAGCGCCTTGCATTGTGGGAAGATGGGTTTGCACATTTAAACAGAGACCTGTAGATCTGTATACATACAGTATATCGATGATGAATGCATGTGGGTGAGTTTCGGGTGCAGTGGGAAGGATAAAACACTGTAAGTGGGAGATGATGTGATGAACTGGCCACATCAACTTTCTTGTTACAGTTTTTTCTTTAAGCAGTTTCCTTGATGCCTTTTCAAAGGACTGTACCGAAGTGCAAAACATAGCATCTCCAAAAGTTTCAATAATGATGTGTGTCTGTCAAAAAGCCAGGTTCATATACTTCATATGGTTGAGGATTTTTTGTGAATCTTCAGTAAAGTCCTGTTTGTCTGTTTTTACATAGTCAAATTAGTGCTTTCAAAGTTGGAAGCTTTTTTATAGTATAATTTAGGTTTGTTTAAAGCTTAAAATTATACATAACATCTGATTAGACCTTCTGTTTAATTTTTTTAGCCTGTGTAAACAGCTTAATGAATTGAAGGAATATGTTGGAATGAATATAAAGTTTCTGAATGAAATATAAAGTGAAAAAGACAGGTAATGTTGTTACTTGGGGTACTGACTTCTGATTTGATGTGGGATTGTGTATATACAACTTATACTTTATTAAATCGCTTTAAATTGGAAAGCGGTTTGATTGGAGTATATAATTGTAATTGGTTTATCATAATTTTTAATTGATGAGATATATAGATAGATGTGAGTTGTTAGCATAATCACAACAATAGTTTCAAATCTCTCCTATTTATTTGTTACTGCTTTGTAACGCACATTTTGTCATATGATATATTTATAACAGAGTAGAGTAATAACCATAAGGAAACAGACCCTTTGCACTTGGTACAGACTTTTTTTTTTTTCCAATGAAGGAGAAAATGACTAAATCAGTGCCCCTTTAAGGTATTTGGACAGTAAAGCAAAACGTTTTTACACACAAAATACTTTAGATCTAAAATGGAAAATGCAAAGAATTTCCATAATGGCCTTGAGAGCAAAAATATAAAATTAAATTATTAAATGGGATGTTAAGATATTAGGATATTGGAATATGTCTGTTTTCTTGGTTTGAGGTCATTTATAAGGTATGTGTTTTGTTTTGTTTTTTGGTACTTTACATTTTTGACTGAGAGGCTGTTCATGTTTACAAGCACTTTTTTATGTTTTGAACCCAGTGATGGCCAGCCACATTAACACTGTTTGGGCAAGATTTACTAACAACGTGTACCAGCACTAACCCTCTTTTAGCATTAAAACATTAAAAATGCAGCAAAATATTAGCGATGAAAGGCATGGACACAGTTGTTTTTGCGCTTGACCTTATCGCTTATGCATTTGTAGGAGTTTCCCTTTCAGATGCAATATTTATAGGAGGAGAGCATTTAAATGAATCATGCAAGTTGATTTACTAAGGTTTGCGCTAGTCAGTTTACTTGTATTTCCACCATCATTTAACATAAAAAAGCATATATTAATCCATTTTGCACATACGTTGTTATTAGATTGCACACACCTGATTATCATTGGCTCTTCTTGTTTGCTTCCCTACACTAACTTGCACCGCTCTTAGTAGATTGTGTTGGTCATTATGGAAATTAGATGTTGTGTCTGTGTTTTTAATTTGCGCATTGTCAGTAGATCCCCTGCATAAAACTTCCCACTCCGATCGGCTCTTTTATGGAATTGCCCTGTTTAGTAAATCTGGCCCTTGGTCTGACACCAACCAAAAACTCAAAAGGTATCTGGGAAAAAAAAAGTGAGTAGTTCCTTTCGGTAAGAAACATCTTTAATATCTGTCCAATTATGTCTATGTCTATGTCCTATGGGGCTTTGTCCCAATCTCAGAAGTCCAAAACCTTTCTGAGGGCACTGTTGTTTGTCAAGGAAGCCAAAAAACTGTAACAGTTTTTCTAAATTGGCTACTTGGGTATGCTTGCAGCTACATTTGTATATGAATAATAGCTGTATAGCTGCATTTACAAAATTCAACATAATTTTGTCTTTTGTGTCTGCTTTTCCAAAGCAACAATATTGTTACAGGAAGTGCACTTATACTGTCGAGAGAAATTGTAAAGTAAGTAATTCTTACCTTTATGTTTGCCTTTGTTTAAATGATTGTGCTTAATTATATGCTGATAATGCAAGAAAAACAGGTAACTTGGAAGTTTTTTAAGGCAATACAAGCACAAAACATAGTATGTTAATTCAGGTAAACTGGACCACCAGTGTGACAACATCTCAGAAAGTGGTCCAATTTGCCTGAATTCACCCTACAGTTCAGGATCTGCTTATTTATTCTTATCTTTATCAAAAATGACCAGTAGCTTTGTGTATATTTGTAGGAGAGTGAATGCATGTGGTGGCAGGATGTGGGTTATTTTGAAGATTGTGTTGTCAGTTTTGCACTTTGGGCCAGTTGTCTGAAAATGCTTCAGAATGAAAGACACCTCTAATTATTTGTAGATATGCTATGAAAACTCAGATGGTCACTCTTGCTAATCCTTTTTAATATTTCAATAATATCTGCTTTAGCCTACTGATGTGCTTGTCCATGTTTGTAACTTACTGAAAGAGGAAATCTCTTTGGCAACTTACAAACATGTGGATGGCTGTGTCTATTATTATGCCTTAGATTATTGTTTTTCTCTCTCTTGGGCACTCTCAGCTCTTGATTGATGGCTTCTTGGCCACGCTGGTTCTGTTTCTGGTGGTGGAGTTGGTTATCTGCATTGTAACCATCTTGTTTGGACTCAATGCTCTGGCTAAAGGTGGCGTACAGGTCAGTTAAACACATGCACAATGAGAGAGTATGTTGTTTTTGGCTATTGTATGGCAGGGTCAGAAATGAACTTTTCCAAGAGGCAATATCCAGTGACATTTTTACCTTTGTAAGAGCAGGTTTGGTTTTCATGATTACCATTTTTAAATGTATCTGTGTTGTTTTTCATGTCAAATACTTAAATTTAATCAATTCAATCAATCAGAATACTATCAACGGTTACCAATACATTTTTATCAACATCATCAAAAGCTATCTTTACTGTCCAGAGGTTTTTTTTTTTTTTACACTGACTGTTTAATGGTATAAATGTATTTACACAACAGTTGCATATGATATGAATTAAAGGGGTCATGAACTGCCTTTGTTTTTTCTGTACTGTTCTCTGAGATCCACTCATAATGTTATCAAAAAACATAATTTAGAAATAATAGGCTATTTTCTGTCCTATTTTTAACCCCCCTCATCAGAACACTCTGTTTGAAGAGGCGTGGTGGATTGTAGACTCTGAAGTAAACACCCACTGTTATGATTGGCTAACACTTGTGTATGTTTGACATCCTACATTCCTCATAGATGTACGCATAAATACTCAGCACATATCAAACAATCTGTAATAATAGACAAAGCAATAGTAATCACGTAATAAAAACAGTTACTCACACTTGTGTGGTGCGACATTACTGTTGGATCCAATATAGTCGGCACAGCATCGTCTTTTAGTTTCAGTCTTTCTGAAAATCCTGCGTTGAATTGTGCCTTGTTTGTAAACGAATCTGCAGTAAAATTAAGTGAACATAGCACCAAGTTCTTATTGACAAAGTCTGGCACTTCATTAAAAAAAAAGTTCATCAAATAAAGTTTATCATTTGGTTTCTGCATAGAACTGCGTTTGCCGCTCTTGACATTTACCTACAACGTGCATGAATCGGTGGGCGGGGCTAAACAGGCAGTGATGTAGAAGCAGGTGTTGATCTTCATCTGTGGAGGTGGTGCTTATCCACACTATTACATCATAAAGTGGTACATTCCAGAACCTGTCGTTTTTGCAGATTGGCTTTAATATAAACTTAACAGCACAATGACCTCATATATCAAAAGATCAAGGGAATTTTGATTTCTCAGTTCGTGACCCCTTTAATTATAATTTAAAATAGCCTACACAAAGTATATCATTACATATATTGCGCCATGTGCCTGCCTGCCTCATACTGTCCGCTAGAGGATGCAGCACGAGTTCCTTAGAAGGGAAACGTCTCGGGTTATCCATGTAACCATGGTTCCCTGAGAGGAAACGAGACACTGCGTCCTCTAGCGGACACTATGAATAGGAACTCCTGTTATAATGAACAAAGCTCATTACAGTGCAAAATGAATCTCTTTTTGCATAGTATCTGCACTTTGTTGTTTATGATGAGAAAATTCACAAGAGTGCAGAATTCAGTCAGTGAGTGCGCACACTCAACAAAACCCTATGTTTTCCACAGCTTCCTGGTTTTAGACAGCGTGCTGCCCCATCTCAGCCTGAGGCCGTCACCCCTAGCCAACCTCAGGTACACCAAGAGCGCCCTCAATGTTAACCTATCAGATTTCAGTTGGGATTCAACCATGCTTGGTTTTGGAAAACAGCTAATGTGAAGCTAGAGCCAATCCATTGCTTTCTCATCGTTAACTCTTTGCTAGTTCTTGAACCTGTCTACTAATCAAACGTCTGCTTTTTTCCACTCATTTCAACCCTCCAGGTGGAGGTGGTGGTGTCAGAGGTGGAGCCAATGCCTGAGCGTGAGCCTGAACCCAGATCTGAGCCGACAGAAGAAATCCCAAGCCCTCCCACTGAACCTCAAGTGGCCCCCATTGACTCTTTAACAGACAATTGATGCGTCATGCTCATGTGATCTGTATGTATATTGTAGAGATGAGTGGGGTTTTAGCAGCAAGGGTTTTTGTATTTTAGTGATGTATGGAATCAACATGATAGGGCTTTGTAATATAAGCCATTATCATTATACTTAAAGGAATGGTTCAACCAGAATTAGAAATTCATTTCCTCCCTCATGTTGTTCCAAACCCAAGACTTTCTGTAGTACAATGAAAATGGATGGGGACCAGGGCTTGTCAAGCTCCAAAAAGGACAAAATATCACCATAAAAGCAAAAACAATAGCGGTTCGTGTAACCTGTGCACTATATTCCATGTCTTTTGAAGTCATATATTTGTGTCATCCATTAATATTGCTTGACTAATGTGATCACCCGTTCATGTTACGAAAAGAGAAGTTTAGACATCCTACTGTTGTTTTATGCTTTTGCATTCCACATAAGAAAGAAATATTTTTAAAAGTTGTGGGTTTCGAAAGACATGTGGGTGAATTTTCATTTTGAGATGAACTATTGCTTTAACATTGTATTACCTGCTATAAAAGATTGCAGAGTTTCTTCTTGTCTGTCAGCTGATGTACTCACAGTGTTTGCAAAGCAGCACAGACTGATATTCTTCAAATATTCAGGGTCAAACCTTAACCCTAAATATTACATTTCTGCAATTAATTTAGCCTGAACCACTGATTTCACCTTTCTTGTTTTATCTATTATTGTTAATGTTCATCATTAAAAAAAAAAAAAGATTTACACTTTATTTTAAGGTGTTCTTGTTACAGTGTAGTTATACATTTAAGTACTGAGTAATATTAATTAACTACATGTACTTATTATATGGTTAGGGTTAGGATTAGGGTTTGGCTTGGGGTTACTTGCATGCAATCATACATAATTTATTGTTATTATAATAGTATAATAACAGTACATATGCCATGTGTAACAAGGACACCTTAAAATAAAGTGTTACCAAATAAGACAATTTCCCTTTGATGCCATGAAAAAACACTCAAAAGGTTACTGGCATCATCATGGTATCTGAATACTGAATGTTGATTGGTCATCTTTCTTGCATCTGTTTGCATATTGAATTGTGATTGGTGCATGCTTGCATTCTTCCTTGCATATATTTAATCACTCAGAGCATTTAGACTGTGCAGTGTATACTGATTCTTGCAAAGGCAAAGCAGCTGTAATGTAGCATTTCATTTACACTGAATCAAACCTAGGTTTAGGTTTTAGGATTTGGTTTAGGACTAAAAAATTAACACTATTTGGGCTTCCCACAGACATGGAAAACCTGGAAATTTCAGAGAAATTGAACATTGTGATTTCCAGGTCTGGTAAAGTCGTGGAAATTAGTGAATATAGATTTATTTTTGTTCTAATTATGCATAGATCTAGAATATTTAATTAGCTAGAAATAGGTTCAATCTCTATAAAATGATTTTTTAAAAATTCTTTATGTAATACAACTGGAAAATCATTGAAATTTATTGATCAAATAGCGTGGGAAGCTTGACAATTGTTGCAAACACTGCCTTTTTTGCAGTGTCTATCAGAATGAAGTACTAGATGATGAAAAAATAACATTAACGAATGCAGAAAGACAATAGCATGAGTGGTGTAAATGTAATCACAGCTCAAAGAAACAACATGTTGCAGGGAAAAATGTAAACAATGCAAGCATGTATAATAAGATCCACCTAATGCAAGACATTATGATCAGGTATTTGGTTAGCAGGAAGATGTAATTTTAGATGTAGATTGTATATCACACCAGCTTTAAATCACTGTCAGCTGTCATCTCTGACTACAACAAACTATATTGGGGGTGATATCGTGTTAATTGAAAAATGGCATCAAAACTACCAGTGATCTGCAATAATAAATACTTCCATTGAGCTAACCTACTAACAAAAAGAAATGCTCTGTATGATATGTTAACATGTTACATAATGTAAAATATTCATTTGGCCTCTTGAGTGTTATTAATGTATGGAAAATCTGATGACACAATATCTATATTCAACCTCTATGCTCACAAGAGAATGAAAAATAGTAACAATCTTGGGCTTGATCTCTTACACCCTATTAAAATGTTGTGTTCTCCACTGTTAATATTAAACAGTGGCATACTCTAGATATGATGTATATTTCTGATTAATATTATTGATGCTAGTACACAAGTACATCTAGAAAATCCATTTCAGTGCAGGATGAGCTTTTGTGTCTGCAAAACCATGTTTTCATCTTTCATATAACCATTCTGTATCCTTAAAGTACCAATAGATGAGTGATAGAGAGAGGATAACCAGGTTTAAATGGGGAGAGTTAGAACAGAGCTTTTATGAACAGAGCTTTGGCTCTTTGTTTGCTTGCCATTGTTGTTTCACAAAGCTTATAGTTCAGCTAATAGTTGTTGTATGTTACTCACTCACCAGACTCACGAAATGTCATTTTAAGTATCTCTCAAGTATCTGAATTTGTTACAATACAGTCATAATCCAAGGAACTACTGTTTATTACAGATCTAACAAACCAAAGTATTTAGTTTCTCTTCTCTATCAATACTGTTTCTTTACTTTTGTACCTATTTTACGCAACATCTATACATTTTCTGCTCTGTTCACTCTGTCACCTCTTGTTTAATTGTGATTTTTAGCATGCTGCTTTTCATTAGATGGGGATCAAAGGAATTGGTGTGACATTGTAGTACATTCTCATAGTGTTTGAAGTGCAGTGCAATTTAGGTGCTGAATGGCCTATTAAACCACTTTTATGCACCAACAATGTGAGATTATCGTTTCTTATTTCACCTTGTAGCAGTAGATTGGTGTTTTTCATACTGGTGTCATGCACAAACAAGTTTCTATTTATTCTAATTATTGTGATGTTTTTATCAGCTGTTTGGACTCTCATTCTGACGGCACCCATTCACTGCAGAGGAAAGATCCATTGCTGAGCAAGTGATACTCAGTCTCCATATTTCTGAACGTTCTGTTCAGATGAAGAAAGAAATTCAAGAAACAAACCTGAAATTGCATGCAATTTCACAAATTGTCATTTTTGGGCAAACTATTGCTTTAAAACTTGAATGTTACAATAGAATCACAGTTTTTAATACTCAAACTTTCAAATTTTAATATATTATTCAATCTCTTCTTATGAATGTGTAGCAAGTTCTTGGTTGCCAGGAACATGAAACACACGCACACACACACACACACACACACACACGAGAGAGAGATAAATAGAAAGTAGAACAGCCAAATGATTTCCTCAGCGGTTTATCATTAGTGTTCATTAAATGGCCACATTGATTGCTTATGAGTAGATTGTATCTGTATTCTTCGTCACTTAGAGCAGTGATTTTCAATCCTGTTCCTCGGGACCCACTGCTCTGCACATTTTGCATGTCTCCCTTATCTGACACACACATTGGAGTTCATGGAGCTCTTTCCTAATGAGCTGATGATCTGAATCAGGTATGTAAATTAGGGAGACATGCAAAATGTGCAGAGCTGTGGGTCCCCAGGAACAAGTTTGAAAACCACTGACTTAGAGAAAGATCATTATGTTAAAAACAAACGCAAGCAACCTGAGGCACCTAGAAAATGTGCAAACAAACATACCACATGCAGATGATTTGTCTATTGCTATATATATTGCCCTTGAAAAATAGAAATACACTATACTATACTTTTGAGTCAATTGGAATTATATTATAGTTTATATTAAAAATTGAATATAAATTTATATTAAATGCAACATGTTCTGTACTGAAGTATTGTCTAGTGTAGTTAGTGCAATTTCCACTGAAAGTGTATGTCATGTGTTTAAAAATAGTTTAATTACACATCTGAAATGAAGTTGCAAATAAAAATGTCAAAATACAGTAACTTTTCATGTTTTATCGAATAACACAGTTCAAATTATAATTAAGTACTTTCAAGCACGACAAAAGATTATTAAAACATAAAGATTTAAAATTTTTACATTATTACAAAGTGCACTTTTTAAAAGCGTGTTAAGAAATAGTCATGAAATTGAGCTTTCTTTAAAGGGATAGTTCATCCAAAAATGAAAATTCTGTCATTATTTACTCAGCCTCGAGTAGCTCCAAACCTGTATGAATGTCTTTGTTCTGCTGAACACAAAGGAAGATATTCTGAAGAATGTGGGAAACAGAGCAGTTCTGGGACACCATTGACTTCATAGTATTTTTTTTTTCTACTATGGAAGTCAATGGTGCCCCAAAACAGCCTGGTTACAAACTTTCTTCAAAATATCTTCCTTTGTGTTCGACAGAACAAAGACATTCATACAGGTTTGGAACTACTTGAGGCTGAGTAAATGATGACAGAGTTTTCATTTTTGGGTGAACTATCCCTTTAAGTACACTTTAGTAGCCCTTTATTTTATTTTATTTATTAAATATACTTTTAATATTTGAAGTGTATAAAATAAAATATAATATATAATAAAATAATAAAATTAAGGACACTTCTTTTTCACAAGGGTGTGAATCGGAAATGCATAAAAAGTCCCTGCTCCCATAAGTGTTTTATAAATAGACTGTTTAAAATCCTCTCTGATTAATAATCCACAAACAAGGACTTTACTTTTTCTGATCACCTTGTGACGCAAAACTGTTACTAAAGATAGAATAGGTGCAGCACCTCTGACATTCAGCCAGGAAATCAAACACAACAATACTGTACTTGACAAGTTATAAAATACACTGTATATGAAACAACTGACATTCTGTTGAAAGCAGAGTATTTTAGGGTGTCAGAGATGTCTGGCATTGCAGTTTCTTTCTGCTTTGGCATGATTACTCAGAGCATGCTGATAACAAGGTTTAAATGATCTTTTACACATGCTGTATATGTAACATTTGTTCATTATTTGCTAGTGAACCACTTAAAATATGTAAATATTATATGATATATAATATATACTCTAGCCCTAAAAGTATGCTTAAAACATCTAAATTTCTGTGTTCGAAACAAAATCTCTACCGTTACATGTAAAATGTATCTGAGTGCAGGTACAGCCTACATGAAGGTCTTCACTGATCCTTGACTGATTTTATTAGGCTATCGTTTCTTATATAATATCATCTTAAACTTGTGAAGGAATGTTAACATTGCAGAGGAAGACGTGGAATAGTTAGGAGAGGCATGAAGGATGTAGTGGCTGTGTATTGATTATTTTTAATCATCTAAGTACTCTGAAATGATTACTAACTCTAGCATTTAAGCTAAGTTTGATGTTGAACAACAAAAAAGTATTTAATCACTTAATGGCACTTTAAGCAAATCAAGAACCAACAGACTCTTCATCTGAAATAAAGTTACACTAAATAAAGCCCGTGCCTTTGGAGGTGAAATATTTAGTTAAGCGGGATTGAAATGAATATGAATTCTGTAACTTTCAAATTCTCAGGTAAACTTGCACATTTCATAAACTTTTGTGTGTGCAACCTTCTTAAGCACAACCACAACATGTTATACAATAAAACTATACGGGGTAAGATGGAGGAAGATGGCGCCTTTATGAACAACATGCATTTACTTTCGTAACACTTTAGTTTAGGGGCCAATTCTATTTACTAGTTTCTTTTTAGCATGCTTATTACTAGCATATTGGTAGTTTACTAGTACTTATAAAGCACATAATAATGCCTTATTCTGCATGACCATATTTTAGATCCCTTAATCCACCCCATACCTAAACTAAACAATACCTTACTAACTAAGGTCCCACTGTATTAGGTGGCCTTATCTACTATGTACTTACATTTAAATTAATCATTTGGTACAATGCACTTATTGTGTGCATTAAATGTTTTTACATTGTAATTATATTTATAAATACCTGCATGTAATTAAATCTATAGTTGATTTCTGTAATTACATTTATAATTACACTGCTGACCCATCCCTTACACCTTAACCCACTCTTAAACCTACCCATACCACCAGACCTGTCCCTAACCTTACCCGTATCCCACCTCAATAACAGCAAAAGTGTTTTGCAATATGAACACACATTGCACATTGCACTTATTTTTTGATGTATGTACCTTAACTATAGTAGTTAAGGCCACCTAATATAAAGTGGGACCCTAACTATTAATAAGCAGCAAATTTGGAATTTATTGAGGCAAAAGTTGTAGTTAAGACAACTTTTAAATTGTAACATATTTAGATATAAATTTTGCATGATGATGCATCAGTGTTATTATAGGAATTCAACAGAAACTAGAAACTTTTGCTCATTCAGTTGTCATAGCACAATGTTATTTATTTTATTTTTTTTAATTATTCATCTTACCCATCTTACCCATTATTCATCTTACTAAGCCCAACTGGATAAACTTACATTTGATATCATTCTTATTAATATTTATATATTTTAAAGTGTCATTAATGTAAAATACTAAATCAACTATGCTATTTAAAATTGTATTTTGACAGTTTAGTTGAATAATTGAATAAATAATCACAGACAAATCAGTATCCCAGAAAAGAGATTCATCTGAAAGGGAAAATTATTGTATGACTATTTATTCTATGTATATTTATTTGTATATATAGTTATCACTTTAGATTAGGTCACAGAAATGGGAAAATCTCACTAAGTGCTTTAAACCAGCCTTTATGAAACAATATAAGTTGTTCATTTGATCTTTTCACTTTATAATAAAAAAAATGTAAGCTTTACTCCATAAATCTAAAAACATCAATGTGTCCATGAATCCCCCCATTATTAAACAGATGCAAAAAATGATTGATATTCAACATCACAAATCACAATTTTCCAGAGATCAATTAACCTGTTTTGACTAAATCCCAGAAATGTTGATATTCAGATGAAATGACAAAATTAGCCATTCAAACAAATATTTCAAAAACTAAATAAACATACAAATAAATAAAACATTGTATGTGTCATGGTGCACACACGAGGGAGGACACAGGAACACGCTGACGAGGACATAAACTCAAATAATAGTCTTTAATAGAGACATCAGGGCAAGACAAGGCAGGACAAGGCAAGGCAGACACAGGAACACCGGGGAGTAACAAGTAGACCAGACGACACGAAACTGAACAGGCATGAACTAATATACACACGCTAATTACAAACACAGCTGAACAGACTTAACTCAAATCACATTAAACAAGGACAGGAAACAAACCAAATAAGGACACAAGAGGCAGGAACACATGACACACACAACAGAGGACTGACAGTATGCAGTTTATTTATTTATAATGTACCTGGTAATATATTGTTTTGCTGAAGTATTGTGCATCAAATACAACAGCTCTACCCACAGAAAGTGTAAATACGTGTAAATGACCATTTGTAATGCAAATTACACATGAAAAGACATTTATGAATTGATAAACTTGTCATCTGGAGATACCAAACCCCCACATACAGTATCAAAAATAAAATCTTTAAATTTAAGAGATCCACTCTTCTTCTGTAGCCTAAGATATACTGTATAAGAGACCGGGGCAAGATGTCACACTGGGAAGCATCGTCACGTATGTTTTAAATGTAATTGAATTTGTACAGTTTATTAAATGCAAATCCTGTTGGTCAAAACATTGTTTTGATGTTTGATATGTATAGACTGTTTGATCTTTATTGCTGTTTTGTAATTGCTTTACTGTTTGAAATTTCACAGACACATCACCGAATATCATAAAGCGCACTTTAAATGAAACATTTCTGAAACAATATAAATGTTCGAAGGCTTTCTCAAGAATAAACCTAACCTTGTAAATATTTAGTGGAGTATTAAGTGTGACAACTAGCCCTGGTCTTAAGAGATGCAAAAGTTCACAGACCCAAATCCCCATTATCTGTGCTTCATAAATAGTACAGAAATAAATAATTGTCTATCCAGTTGAGTATAATACTTAGATTAAACATGGTAATGATGACAAGTCCAACTTGCTGAAGAAACCAGCATCTTCTGAGAGAAACCGCTTTACCATCCTGACCTTCATAACATCAGTTACTCCATTCCTCTGAAACAAAGTTCATATTATTTACATTAGTATACATTATACCAGCATATATAGGTTTGCAACAGATATTGACGAATGCAGTGTGACTTTTCCTGAAAGTGTTCAGTGTTTAATGTTAACAGTATGATTAATCATGTCAGAGAAGCATTACGCATGTAGTAAGTTTTGCATTGTAAGCTATGTGTGAATTATAGCAAAGTGAATGACATGTGAAGGGTGAGTTTTAATAGCTTAAACCGCTCCCTGAACTTTAAATGCACCAGGGTATGTAAGTCTGACTCATTCATTTACTGTTCACCAATTTGGAGAATACATGGATGGATGAATGGATTTACTGTTCAAATAGTTGACACATAATGTTAAAAATCACAATTGTTTCATAATCAGTATGACTATTTTTAATCAAAGCTAAATAATCTCAAACAATAAAAAAAACTCTTCCACTCATCACTGCATAGTTAAACAGAGTTTAAAGCTATCTGTAATGACCAGCATGAAGCCTTTCCCAGCGATAGCTATAAATCATCACCATTCATTATTTGACAATGCAGTAGCATATTATTCATGTGTAAAAGAACTGAACGCTTTGTGTTTAATCCTAATTCAATGGTAGATTTATGAAATGTATTTACTAGCATTAAATCCTATCTTTGTGTTGCCATATTGAGCAAGCATTATGGTCACGATGGTAAACAGTCCATTGAATGAAGGGCTTCACCTCATGTTAAATAACCCAGTCTATGTATTTAATCTGCATTGTATTGCTGGTGTCTCTTTGTTCATGTTGAATAGATCTACAACTACGCTTTTACCTCTAAAATAATAATAATAATATTTCTTGTTTTGTTGATAAATGCAGGAATAATGTATATAGATGCCTATATAATAAACTTAAGTATAACTTATGGATGTTCATAATGATTGTCTGTAGAAGTTTTTGTTGATGAAGGGTTTAATTCTACTTCTTTTATAGTGGTGTTGTAGTTTTCATCTCTGAGGATTCATCATGTACATCCCAGACTGGTTGCCATGTTGTGCTTCCGGTTCTCCCTGTAGAAGAAATGATTTATTAGAGATCATGTCTGTCAGCTGTAATAAAAGAATCATTAGACAAACATGTTATGTAATTATGAATATGAATAACTTAAGATCTAAACACTTAAGTTATTGTATATTGTACCAAGCTAAGCATAAAAGATATACTTCACATGAGTAATAAACACAAATATTCTGATAATCTGACCACTCAAAACAGTTGCTACAGTTCTACGATTTTTAAATTGCACAAATCATAGACAAAAATGGCACCTTTCACATTTCTGGGATTTGCTCCGATAGCAAAAGAAAAAAAATGAGGTAATAATTAAAGTGGTCAGCAAAAAGAAAGATTTGGCAACACCGCCTCAGCCATTGTATTTTAAACACTCACACAGCAGCCTTAAAGGAATAGTTCACCCAAAAATGAAAATCTTGCTTTAAAATATACCCTGCGGCCATCCAAGATGGAGATGAGGTTAGAAATGTAGCATTTCATCACTTGCTCACCAATGGATCCTCTGCAGTGAATGGGTGCCGTCAGAATGAGAGTCCAAACAGCTGATAAAAATGTCACAATAGTTCACACCACTCCAGTCCATCAATTACTCCAGTCCTTTTAACTGAAAAACTGCATGTTTTTTTAAGAAACAAATCCATCATTAAAGAGTTTTTAACTTTAAACTATCACTTCTGGCCAAAACCCATAACACTTCTTCTAGTGAAATAATCCATCCTCTGTTGTCCTCTCACATCAAAATCCGCCAACATGTTTATTTTGAACTGTTTTTGCTTGTAAATGATGCTTGATCTGTGCATATTTCTCCCGATTTAGATGAGACAACTTTTTCGCTTGAGAAAGCAGTTATGGATAGAGGACTCATATTTTAGCAACAGTTTGAAGATAAAAACATCTTAATGATGGATTTGTTTCTTACAAACATGCTGCTTTTCACTTCACAAGGTGTTAACTGGTGAACTGGAATACTTGTGGATTATTGTGATGTTTTTCTCAGCTGTTTGGACTCTCATTCTGACGGCACCCATTCACTGCAGAGGATCCATTGGTGAGCAAGTGATGTGATGCTACATTTCTCCAAATCTGTTCTGATGAAGAAACAAATTCATGTACAACTTGAATGGCCTGAGGGTGAGTACATTTTAGCTAATTTTCATTTTTTGGTGAACTACCCTTTTAAGTAGTTTTCTAAAATGTAATTCCAAGGTAATATAATATAAAATATAATTATGAAGTTGTTCTTACCAAGCTCCGGTAGTTGGGGCTCTTCTCAGGTGTGTGTGACATATATGTGGGACTGGCAAGATGTTCTTTGAAAGACGTTCTCTCATACGGGGCTACAGTTTGTGTTTCTTCCTTCTTTTCTTTTCTCCTACAGCACCAAAAGCATATCTGGAGAGATGGAAATGAGATATAATATTATATCATATCATAGCATTGTATATGTTTTTTTTAATCTGTGAGTTTATAAATTGTAAATGTAAAGTGTTTACCAGTAGTAAGATGATGAAGAGAAGCAGTATGATGATGCATGCTAGCACTAGTAATGCAATTGCCCAACCAGGAAGCCCCTCAGCACTAGTTTCTGCAAAAGGCATTGCTGTAGCCATCGGAGTTGTGGAGTTTGGAAAAAGCCAGGCAGGTGTGACTGTTTCTGCATGAAAAACGTACATTTTAGAATTCATTTATGTTAAAAGTTCATCAAACATCAGATATAAACCTACATTCTGCATGTTGCCTGAGCCTGATGATGAATACTCACCCGCTGTGTACTGTCTGTTGACTGCAAGACTGTTGACTTGAGTGTTATTATCTATGGCCCTCAGGAACAAATGTTTAATCACAACATGGTTGATAAAAATGGTCTGGAACTGGATGGTACAATTTGCGATCACAGACCCGTTACTGTAATCAAATAAGAAACAATATTTGAATTGATTGCGATATTTAATGCAGTAACATCACCCTAGTGAAAAAAGAAGTACACTTAAGCATGCTTTTAAAAAGAGTAGGCTACTTATTACAGAAATTGTATAGTTTAAAATAATATATTTTTGAAGTGAATTTAATGTTTTCTGACACTTGCAAGTAAGTGAAAATCTGTTATTTGTATTTATCTCAAACTTGTGGGTCATGTATTTAAATATATTTGTAATTACACATTTGTAACACAAACTAAGCACACTTCTTTATCACAATTTATTATTATTAATCTATTTTTCAAACTCATTTAGGGCTAATAGACAAACAGCTGCAGCAAAAGAATGAGATGGGATTTACCTGAACTGTATATTTGTCACTCCTCTGTAGGTTTCTCTTGTGTCACAGTCAGAGCAGTTGAAGGCGATGTCCAGCTGGGAAGATTAAACAAGATCATATTCACGGATCTCTCTCAGAGTCAACAACAATTTACACGCACCTCATGTATTGTTGCTATTATGTATAAAATGGCTGCTCTAGTCAATAAAACTGCCACTGACATTTATTCATTCATAAATCATGGGAAGCACTTACAACTCCAGTAACCTCCACATACATGCGCTTGTACTGCTGTGAGGTTGTGTTGAGGAGAGTGTCGCTGAAGACGCGGTTGTTGATCTCCATGCAGAGAGAGAATGAGTACAGGGGTGAAGGGTAGGTCTGTGGCGTTGCCTGGAGTCCCTCCAGAATTTTTAAAAGACTGTAGGGCTCAGCGCCTAGAAACATAAAATAATTATTCTTTGCAAGTGCGTGTGCGTGTTTCCAAATGTCCCCACAAGGATAGTAATACACTGTAAGAAACTGACTGTAGAATTTACAGTAATTAACTGGCAGCAAGTGACAAGTAACTTACTGTAAAATAAAAAAACAGTAATTAACTGGGAGCAACTGACAAGCTACTTACTATAAAATAAAAATACAGTAATTAACTGGCAGCAAGTGACAATTAACTTACTGTAGAAGAAATAACCATATTTTCGCTGTTTTCATTTACAGTAGCAACCATGTAACTGTAAAGGAAAACTCACTAATTTGCAAGTGCAATGTTTTTATTTATTTATTTTTTTTTTGCCTTTTTGTGCTTATTACACAGGACAGTGTAGCGATTGGTGTGGGGTGGATAGAGGGGAATCTGATCAGCAAAGGACCTCAAGCCAGGAGACACAGTTGCACTATATGTCAGTGTGCTAACCACTAGACTATCGGTACCAGCAGGTTCCATTGCTGTTTAACTATATTGATTCAGCCCAAATAAATAACTAAATAAATGAAATAAATCATGCATGTTGCATGATTTAAATATGAATAATCATTTATCAACAGTCACAGTTAATGGCTCATCATTATAACAAGCTTCATTAATCATTCTTCACTTATTGCTATTCAAACTGAAAATGTAATTGAATTACAGTGAGGTCAAATTAAATGTAGTAATTGGCTGGAAACCCAGCTGCCAGTGTACTGTGTTTTCTTTCTCTATCCCAGTGGCGGCGTTTCAGAAAACCCTAGTGTATGGCAGTATGGTGAAATCGCGTCCTCGGGGGTGTATTTATGATTATGATATAAGTTAAAATAATATGATAATGATTAAAAGTTTGTATAAAGCAGTATAATGGGCTGTTTTTGTACAGGTAAAATTACTGGAAGCGAATGACACCAGAAGCCAAACACATTCAAGTTACAAATGGCCGCGACCGTTCTCTCTGAAAACTGGATATACAAAATTAGGTTACTGTGATTTTTTTTTTTTTACAGCACATTGTTGGTTACTGTAATTTTCTACAGTACACAATTGCTTATTGTGTTCTCTACAATACATTGGTAATTACTGTGAATTTCTATATTATATAATTAGTTATTGTGTTTTCTACAATACATTGGAAGTTACTGTGATTTTCTGCAAGACATTGTTGGTTACTGTGACACTCACAGTACTTCTTACATTACTGCAATTTTGACTGAATCTACGGTATTCTACTGTAAACTAGAATACAGTAATTTCAGTAAATCAATGTAGATTTCACATGTGTTTTTTACAGTGTACCAGTAAATTTTGACCTTTTTTTTGGTCCACATGAGGAAAACAGCTTAGAATAAAGTTTTTTGAAAATCTAAAAAAAAAAAATTCCACTATTTTTCCACTTAAAAGGTCTATGATGTTGGTCATGTTGTTTTGTGGCTGTGGGTTTTCCCAGACTATTTCTTCCCATAATTCAGCTCATGTTAATATCAGATCATGACCTTTCACATCTAGATTCAAAAATGTCTTTAAATCAAAATAAGTGTATTTTTAACTATTAAAGACTACTAGTTTCAAATTTGATACAAAACCAGTAGTATAATGCTCAGTTTTATGTATTTATTATTATTTTTAAATGTATCAAAAATGTATTGATATCAGACATTTTGTAAATAGCATATAATGTTATATAATATTTTTTTTTTTGTTACAAAAACTCAAAGCTGTTGTAGTCTTGTTATGTTGTTATAATACACACATTATTTATATTTTTCAACTGTTGTGGCATTTTGTAATTATTTTAGTGGTAACAACTAAATACATGGTGGTTAACATCTTTGTTAACACTAGTTAATAAAAACACAACTGTTCATTGTTAGTTCATGAATAAGAATAAGTAGTAGAATAAGTAATAAAGCATAGTCTTTATCATGTACCAAAAAAAAAAAAAACAGGCATGAATGTCTTATTAAGCTAATATGCACTTCTGCGATCTAGATGATTGAGAGAGTTACTGAATAAAATGAGAAAAAAGAGAATGTGAGTTATCAAAACAGTTCATATGAACTCAGTTTGTTTGCTATAGTGAAATCCTCAAGATGTTTCATTAAATGCAAAAGTCATTGCTTACTTGTTGCAGAGAACAGCAGGAGGAAGAATGCAGCTCCAGTATAATGTAATCTAACGTGCCTCATCCTGAAGATGAAATGGGAATTAAATTCACTGAATGATATTCCTCTAGCTGAAGAGTCTCCAGTGTGGCACTGATGGTAAATGAAGCATAAACTTTTATTTGCACAGCTTTTATCCAGAGACAGAAAGTCAGATGTCAATCAGTCGTGGATGGAGGTGTGGCTTTATGGAGCTAAAGTTAGTAATGGATGATGAATCATAATTCCTTTGTTTTAGTCTATCCTCTTTTTCATTGTTCTGCAGTGAGACTCATGGACTGCCGTCAAAGCCATTCTGTTTGACCAGCACGCACTGCACTGGTTAAAATGTGTTTGCGTCAAACCGTTGTAAGTTAGCTGTGTTTAACCAGGGGTTAATGTGACTGACAATGGTCTGCTGCACCCTCACCAGAGGGACACAGGTTACCTCACTGCACAGGATGTGTTGCCATGGAAACATACTGCCAACAATGAGAAACTGCTTTTAGGGGCTTTTTATGACCTCCTTATAATAGGCTACAAATTTCTGGCATAATAAAAATCTGGTGGGGAGACATAATTACGAATTTTTACTAAAAATCCGTATATCAGGGTTACTATAGTTAACTAAAATTAAATATATATAAAAAATAAAATCTAGGAATAAATTTGTGTTATTTGAAATAAAACAATACATTTAACAAAAACACTTTAATTTTTGTAAAACAAAAATGAATAAAAATTGTAAAAACACAAAAAAGATAGAACTTAAATTAAAAGTAACAAAAATTAATTAATAAAACAAATTACACACACACATATGCATGTATGCACAGTATATACATAATTGTTATTTAATAATAAGTTTTATTCTTATGCTATATAGTTTCATTAAAAAAAAATATTATAGGCCTTTCAGCAGAATTTAAACAAGAATACAACTGCAAATATGTAAAAGCTAACTTGCAAAATATCAAACCAATAGAAATTATTCTTAAATACTGTATACATTTTATGAAAAAGATTTATGACATGCAACATTTATTTATCACTTCTTGTCTTGTTAGTGCTTTATTGAATTTAATGAATTCTTTGCATCCACAGCTATATACTAGGTTCAAGGAAGGATGTTTAATGCTTATTTAATTGTCTTTATTTATTCAGTGGTTCACTGGTAAAATGTTGCTCTCATGTCAGACTGAAATTACATTCCGTGACTCAGGTTTCCACCCTAATATTTAACTTAAGCAATAGGCTAAATGAATTTCTCCCACACATCTTTAACAAAGGGTGTGCAAAAAAAGGACATCAGTTGGTCACGCCAGATCCATCCACCATAGTTTCACTGATGTCAAATCATGTGAGTAAATGCCACCATTCTGCCACCTGCTGGATTAGGGTGAATTCAGGTAAAGTAAGTCTTCAAGCTTCTTTGTACTCAGTGAGTTTTCACTTTCAGAGCATAACAATGGTCTTTAATTAAAGAGACACTATTTCGTTGAATACTAAAATAGTTTGGCCAATGCAACATGTATTTACAAAGGAAGACTTGCTTATCATAGTAATCTCTCTCGCTCTCTCTCTCTCTTTCGCTCTCTCTCTTGTTCTCTCTCTCTCTTTATATATATATATATATATATATATATATATATATATATATATATATATATATTCAGTAATATAACTGGTCCACTCAATGTGCAAGATAAAGTGGGTCACCTTGAGCCTTCACTAATTCTATTATCGATCATTAAAAAAAATACATTTTTATAATAGACATGTATAATTGACTTTTTAGAAAACAGAAATGAGTGTGAAGTCATGAAATTCAAGTCAGAGATGGAAGAATGGAAAGAAAGAGCAGAAAGGATTGAAGGAAAGTTTGCAGAAAATGCAGATGCAGAGTATAAATTTTTTAAATATTGTTACTAGCTGTTAAAATTAATTTATGTTGTTTTGAGAAAATGTAGACGGGAGAAAAAAAAAATGTTTTACCGTATGGTAAATTGTTAATTGTTCCTCTTATTCAGTTTTTTTGGTTAGCCTATTTGTTGTTACATGTTATAGTCACATATTTAATATGTTGTAGTTTATTTTAGTCAATATTCTGAGTTATTTTGAGTTTTACACATGAAATGAATGAATTTTGAATGAATAAAAAAATCCGCGACCACAATGTCTGTAAAATGATTAAGTGAATCTTTTAACTTTTATAATAGGCTTATCTTGTAATTTCAAACAACATCCGGTTGGTGCATCCTGACCCGTGTTGAGCACTTGGGTAAAATATACTGTGTGATGGATAATTGCTATTTATATATTATGACATTTTATATTCAGCATCGCATATATCTTACTTAATAAGACTATTACAATAAATATTTACCATTTTCTAAGTTTCTATTACAAAAATAGACCACGCCCCCGGTACAAACCCCGCCCTCCGATGACGCGCACGCTGAAATTTGGAACACAGGAAAGTAAAACACAAGAGCTTTCTTTTTCTTAATGATTGTTTTCCACTCCTCAAGCTGTTTCAAAATGGAATAGATCAGTGGAAAATATTTTGTGGAAAAAGGTTTGGACGCTTCCTAACAAGTATTTATTGGTAAATAAGGTTAAAGAGATCTCTTTTAAGCTTATTCATCAGTACTATCCTGTTAAAACATTTATTGTGTCAAAATTCAAATTAAGCATAGATGTGAATGTACTTTTTGTGACTCACGACCAGAGACTGTCCTGCATCTTTTTTGGCATTGTGTTCATACAAGAAAACTTTGGCAAGACATTGGCCAGTTCATTGTAAATTTCATACACAATGACTCTGAGCTTTTCTTTAAGGATGTTTTGTTTGGAATTTTCCCTTTTGAGAAGCAATATAGAAATTTTACTTTCTCTGCAACTTTATTTTGCTTGCAAAATAGTTTATCCACAAATGCAAGGTTATGAAAGTTACACCCCCCAAACACACACTTTTCTTACTTTCAAGAAGATATTGAAATTTAAAATTTAGGCAACTTTAAACCTTTAAATGTATGCTCACTTTTTGGTGTTTTTGTATAATTTGTATTTGATATATATTTGAAATATGATAATTAATTTATGTTTTGAGGGAAGAGTATGTTTGTTGTTACGTGATCTGTTTATTTATTTTATTTATCTTTTTTCTCATTTATTTATCTCCTTCTTTATTTATTTATTTCATTTATTTATTTATTTTTCTTCACTCTTTCTCTTTTGATTTGTAATTGCTATGTATTATTTGACCATCCTTGAACCCCTGGCTCTTTACCTTGGCACATGTTCTGTTTACATTTGTATTTCTGAGCAAATGTTTAATTAAAAAAAGTAATACACAAGATATTTCTCACGACACCTATTTCAGCGATATCTCTCAGGGAGGGGTATTTTATATGCGGCATCCAAAAAAAAAAAGTTTACAGCGTCATTAAGATTAATCTGTTTTTTTTTTTTTTTTTTTTTTTTAAATCTCATTAACAATTGTTAATACAGTCTTAATAACACTTGTAGTAGCAATGTAATAATTTGCCATGCTAGGAACTTCGTAGCGAGGAGTCTTTCTGGCTGGACTGTAAACTGAGACGGACCTCACGTGAACATGTCCCGGATGTAAACACAAGTAGCACGTGTTCAAGTACTAGCGACTGTGCTTTACTCATGTGTTACACATGGCCTTCCATTCAGCAGGCAGCTGCTGATCTGTGCGCGTATTTATTGGGCTCATAAGAGGCTGTTTTGAAAGGACAACTCCATGAAAGCGGTCCGCTGAACCTGAGACGCGTTTTGAGGTAAGCTGTTTAGTGACTAATCTAAAAATTACTGCTTTAAATAAAGTCAACCTTTGTGGATCTTGTCGGTTTCATCGTGGCTGTGAATGTTTTTTTGTTTATTGCTAATGGCTAGTAATATACTCACTGACATGTGTTGATTGTACAGTCATGGCAGGCAACAGAGGTCGTGGAAGAAGCCAGTTTACCTTCAGTGTGGACGCACTGGGATTTGGGAGGGGTGATAGTTTACCCACATCTGCACATACACCTTCTCCTCTTTTTCCTGTAAGTGTTTAATGGAAAATTCAGTGTCTTTACATTGTAATATAACTTAAGTGGTTGTTATTACACATATATTGTGCTATAAATGTCTTACTATTTGTTTGTAAAAACGGATTATTCTGAGAAAAGCTTTTGTTTGAGATTTTTGTTTGAAAGTGTGGTTTAACTGTCCAAAACAAAACACATTTTGGGGTTTGCTGTATGTATTACATTTGTTTTGTCGCTTATTTAATTTGGTTTTAAGTTATTTTATTTTTGTTTATTATTTTATTTTCATTTTTAATTATTCTTTTATTTTGAAATTAATTTTAAAAGTATGTTTTTCTTTAAGCCAATACAATTTATACATTTCTTTCTTTCTTTCACAAGAAGAGGTATTTTGTGTATGCTGCTTTGGTCCTTTTTTGAGTTTGGAAGTAATAATTTAATATTATATTAATATTATTAATTTAATATTATATTAATATATTTTTATCTAATTACTTTTTTATTTTAAAATTAATATTTTAATTTATACATTTTTTGTTTCAACCTAAGCTATTTAGGCCATTTACTTTTATGACATTCTTTCTTTTAAACACAAAAGGACACAAAAGGTGTTTGCTGATTTGGTTCTTTTTTTGTGTTTGGCAGTAATATATATTTTTTTTGTATTTAATTTATATATATATATATATATATATATATATATATATATATATATATATATTTGTAATTTTTTTTTATTATTTAACTAATTTTTATTTACTATTTCCAGAATAATTTTACTTTTTATTTAATTATTTATTTACTTTATTTTACTTTCTTTCTTTAAAAAAAATTAGTTCATTAGTATAAAAATTAATATAATTTTTTATTCATATTATTTTTCATTCAGCCTATGCAGTTTAGGCCTGTGCCTCTGCATACAGGAGAAGAGGTGGAGTACATGCTCGCTCTTAAGCAGGAGCTGAGAGCCTCCAGCAAGAACCTGCCGTTCCACATAAAAGCAGCCAGAAGAAAGACAGGTAAGACTGGTAGAGGCGACGTGTAGATGAGACACTGGTGTATAAAGAGTGGCCAATTCTGAGCACAAAGGATGAAGATCCAGCATGACTTGAAGAATGAGGTCCCGCAGTCTCCGGATTTGTGTTTGAATTGTCGGCAGTCACTGAAATATTCAAAGCCAACGACCCATCAGGCGTTGATGGTTGAAAATCAAGTTTGAACGGCTGTCTTTATTGTTTTCTCTTTTAGACGTGGCTCGTTACTCTGATAAATATCAAAATGGAGAGCCGAAGAACAACTGCACTGAATGGAGTCCAGGTGAGACACTGAAGATGATAAAGCAGTAGAAACCTTTAAACTGAAATCAACTGTGTTCAAATCAATGCTTTTTGTGCACTAAAATGTATATTTGTTTAAATCTATGAATTCCAAGACTGGTATGTGACACACACTACAAACGCTACAAATGTTAAATTAATCAAATGTAGGTTTCTATTTCAAATAAATGCTTTTTTTTTTTTTTAACTCGAGTGGCTGCTGGAAATTCACTGATGTATTAAATTACATTATATTGCAAATGTACATAAATTACATAAATTGAAAATATTCAAATAGAAAACACTTATTGTAAGTTGTATTAATATTTAACAATATTACTGTTTTTACAATACAATTTAATTACATAAATGAGCATAAGAGAGCTCTTTCAAAAGCATTAAAAATCTTACCAACCAATTTCTAATAAATTAAAAAAAAAAAAAAAAAAAAGGATTTTAATCAGTACCATTCTTTAGTTACTGTGCTACAGCTGACTTGTTTTATAGTCAAATGTTTTTAAAAATCATTTCTCACTAAAAAATATTCAAATTCATTCCAGACTGGAGCCGAATGCCAAAAGAGCTTTGCATTAAAGTACGGAAACCCCGGAAAACAGGTGAGAGAAACTAATGTGTGCGGGTTAACAGTCTTGATACTAATGCTAATGCATGTTATAATATGAGTAAACCATGTTTTTATTCTCCATTTTAAGTCATAGGTGCCAAGCCACAACTCACACGAAAACCAAAAGTAGCTGCTGGAAAAGAAGAGGTTCTCCAAAAACTAGAGGTATAAGTTCACAGAAAACATAATGGTGTGTTATGTTGCACTAACTATGCATTAGATGGACAACGTATCAAAAAGCAGATTAAGGATAAGCTAACTGAAAGACTGTAAATAGAAACATAAAATGACTGCAATTGAAATGAACAAATTGAAGCAAATTACACATTTGCTTTTCTGCCTTCTCCTTGTGTCCTGTTTTCCTGCTGTTTAATGTGCAGCACATTAGTAATGCTAATATTGTGGAATGACGTTTAGACACTTGAGAAAACAGAAGAAGAGCAGCATTCTGAGGAAGAGAAGGATGAAGAGAAGAAGAAACAGAATGAAGAAGAGGAGGAGCCAGATGCAGATGAAGACTATGATGAAGAGGAGCTTGAAGATGTAAGAAAAAAATCATCATCATTCAATAGAAAACATACAGTTTTCGTGGTGTTGTCATGTATATATGATATATTTCTTTCTTTCTTTCTTTCTTTCAAGGAGATTTTAGTTGTATGCTGCTTTAGTTCTTTGGAAGTATTAATCACTATTACTATTACTAGCCATATTGCAAAATATCTTCTTTTGTATTCAACACAGCAAATAAGGTAATATAGTATGAAATGAGGCTACAGGATGGCAGAAATGTTTTTATCTTTAAATATCCTAGCAACTTTTAACAGCAGAATATATGTGCTGTGTTTCAGGAGACAGACTACATCATGTCCTACTTTGACAACGGAGAGGATTTCGGAGCAGATAGTGATGACAATATGGACGAAGCTGTCTACTAATGTATTTAAAGTTCTTGTCATTGAGAGATGAATATTTCTAAAATTATGTATTTCAAGAAGAAGTGTCTTAATTCATGTGCTATCTTGACACATACCGAATCTGATTGTGACTGACGGATATGATTAGGATCCAGAGAGTCAGTGCTGCTACTAAAGATGCTGTTTTGTGATTTCTAAGCTGCTTCATGTATAACAGATCGTGATTGACACAGATACTGCTGCTGCTATTCCAACAGTGCTGGAATGTTACTGAGGACAGTCTGCTTTTAATTTCTGTTTTATTCATCGGAAAGCTGTGTTTAAAAAGGCAGCAAACAAAAGCCATCATTCCTTTTTCAGGAGAGGACACTACAGACCGTTTGCCTGGATATTTAATGTTTACACCTGATAATGCCTTGAATTAGGAATTACACCTGAATAAAAGGAATTTCTTCTATTTTAAGTTTTTTTGTCTGAGTGTGTGAATGAATAGTAAATAATAGAAAAAGTGTTTTTTTTGTGTGTTTTTTTTTTGGTAAAGTCATCGTATGCATTTTTATTCTAGAGTTTGACAGACCTAGTCTTGGAAAATAATGGTCTAGAATGGACATTCTTAAAAAATGCATCTTTTGAGTTCCAGAGAAGAATGAAAGTCATGTGTTTGTAATGAATGTGAGTAAAGGAGGACAATTTCATGTGAGCCATTTTTTTTAGGCAGCGGCTATTTGCACTCAGTGTAAATAGTGATAGATGCTATTTACACTCTGTGTAAATAGCAATTAAATGCTATTTACACTGTGCAAATAGCATATTTTTTAGTGATAGATGCTATTTACACTAAGTGCAAATAGTGATGGATGCTATTTACACTGTTAAAATAGCAAGATTTTCTGCTATTTATACTACTTATTGCAAATAGTGGCAATTATATGCACCTCAGTATTGTACATTATAAAACAGTATGCAATAATAACGTATTTTATGTAAATTATAATTTTAATTAAAATTATTAAATGCATTCCACCTTATTGGGACAATAAAGCCCTCCCTACACCTACCCTAACCCTACCCGATACACTTATTTACAACTTTTTGATTATTTCCTTCATTTTTATTTAAAAAATGCCTTTTTGATGCAATGTGAGATAAAAAAAAAAAAAAAGTTCGGAAAAAGGCGGGCTCGAACTCGAGTCGCTCGCGTCAAAAATCATGTGGATTATCACCTGCGCAACTGTAACTGATATCAAATTAGTGTCTTTTATTAGTGTTGAGTAACTCAATCACACGTTAGTGGGCGGAGTTAGTGTAAATAGCCTTTGCCAACAAGACGGGCTATTTGCACTTAGTGTAAATAGACACCATTTTTTTAAAGTATCCTCAGGCAGCCGACAGGTGGCGATATTTCTCTTCACTGAATGAACTGAGCTCTTACAACAAGTCACCTGATGATGTATCTTTAATAAACCAGTATTTTGCAGTGCAGGCAAGATTTCTCAAAGCAATATCAACACTTGAAAAAATAACGTTAGCTTTAGCACTTTCACAACTGCAGGCCTACGTGCTGGATTTACAAGAGTCAGATTACTACGGAATCCCGTAATAATGGTTTAAGTACTTTAATTGTCTGTAATTTTTTCTTATTCTGCAGTTTTGAGATACATGCTTTAGGGTGTGTTAAGCACAAGGATCCTAGATATTCATCTTATTTTACTGCTTCATTCCTCAGTGACAGATTTATGCTGTTTGTGCAGAAACATTATGCAGAGCTAAAAGTTTAGCTAACAAAACTTTCTGAAAAATGTCAGCTCCACTCTAATATTAAACTTAATTTCAATTCAGTTTACAGTACTTTGTTAGCTTGATTGTGTTTACATAATTATTCCCAAAGCATTATGCATGAAACAATTAATGGCAAGAAAAAGGAAATACACAATTTAACAATGAAGAGCTGTGAAGCAATGAAATAATAATAAGAAAAATGAGATGTATCTATATAAATCCATATGTTAGACATTTATCAAGACATTATGAAGAAAAAAATATGTACAATTATGGTTTTGATTAATCAGGGAAGTAATTGTTTTCTGAGGTTTCTTAAAGTGTTGAATCAGATGTGCTCATTTTCAGTGGTCTGAAATCAGTGAAATGTAGAAGAAAAACAGCCTACGTGCTGCATGGGGTTATTGGACATAGTCATACATCATAGAAACTGAGGTGCATGCATTTGTTAGAAACCTCTGACTCCGCAAACTGATCCATTTCTCAATGATCTGGACCTCTTTAGCACTTATAAACTGTACATGCATTGCATTACGTACATTGTCCCCTATATGCAGTTGTATATACACACACACCTACAGCATAAAAAATTTGCATGCAGCAGTTTCCGTCAGGGCCTGAGAAAAACATGTTATTCAGTGTATGTCACACACCGTGAAGGACGGGGGTGAGAAATGTAATTCAACAAACTGAAGCAAACTCAGACGTGTCACCTGAGGCATCCCCCCCCCCCCCCCCAAACTGTGCGGTGACCTATAGTACAACTGAGACACAAACGAACACCACAGTCTCGAAACACAGAAGATCTAGTTTACTTATTGAATGTCTTTGTACCAGCATGTGACAGTGTTGAATAAACAGATATGGAGAACTGCTTATAGCAAAGATAAAGGCCTGCAGTCTTGAAGGTGATAAATGCACATTTAACATAACAAACTGTATTACTGTTCTATTCCTGCTTTTTTTCTCTCTCAGTGGAACAGTTCGTTGAACCTTTGGACAAAACCTAAGAAAAAGTTTGCATATGTGTTTTTGTTGAGTATCATTTTTGAAACGCCAGGCTTTTATGGCTCATAAAGTATGATAGTGAGAATATAGAGGTTATACTCAAGGAGTAAAAAAAAACATGTCAGTTTACTTCAGAGGCCCAAACTGGGCAAACTATGCAATTTGGTGCAGGTGCTGATATTAATGTGGCCAAAACTTAAGATGAATTTCTGATAGCTTGTGCTCTAAATCAATGAGATCTTTATAACATATAACAGACTACTTACATAAAATGCATATAAATATGAGTTGTCACTCTGTAATTCCCAATTATATGTCTAAGTAAGATTTGTGTATGCTTAGTTTTATGATCAAAGCTCTGTAGTTGCAAAAACAAAAATGCATTGATAATTATGTTCCTTCAGTAAATGTTCATCTTTTAATATTAATAACTAGTTAAAAGACATTCTTATGCTTACTTTCTAAAATCTCTTTCACAGAAAAAAAGACACATGAACCACAATCAGAACGTTTTTACACAAAGGCCATTTTCTTATGTCAGACAAACGAAGGCATGTAGTAGATTGTGTGCAACAGGTTTTTCTGGAAAGTTTTGATCCTATTAATAATTTAGAGGCTTTTGCATATCAAGAAGGCTTTATATGGTTAAGCTTTGCATCTGATTGTTTTCCATGTTAAAACTTCTACATATTGTCTTTGTCATAATATATCGAATCATACGGTTATACATTACCCATTTTATGCTATCATTAAATATACTCTTTATTTTTTCATCCCTGAAAGTTGTGTGGCTGATTAATTTTTTAGGCCCAAATCATAGACGATAAAGTCTGCAAATGACTGCAGGACCAAACCGTCTGTTGCCTGTATTGCAGTCGGTGTAAAGCAAGGGACTGTGAATTTATAGCCTCCGACAGCTCTCATATATCTCACAACATTCACCCTGTCAGCAAGCCTAACGTGGAGGACCCCAAAAAATGTCTCGGTATGCCATGCATGGCATTTCATAAGCACACATACTGCAGGTGGCTTTGGCAGGGAAGAACTGTAGAGTTTCTCTATAAATAAGACTCATGGGAGTAAATTTTGTTTCTTGGCTATCTGGTTATGTAAACAGGTGAAACTGTGCATTTGTGTGACTTCCTCCTCCGCAGAGGCCCTGCTGTGTACTCAGCATGCTTTTGTGGTGAGACAGCGAGAACACAACACAGTGTACACCCACAAAACGTATGCGTTTCACATTTGAACACGTCATTTTTGTTGCGTTCATCTCACTTACCTGAGGTCAACTGACCAGATGTTGACTGCTATTTGTTTGGGACATAACACTGAGTGCTTTGAATGTCAGAAATCACAAGCAGGATGCAAATAAAAGTGATGTGAACTCACATAACATGTTCTCTAGGTCAGTGTCAAGATGGATGCTAATGCTAAAGATAATAACCCACACATATAGGTTTTGTTATCTGCCCTGCTTAACATCCCAGTTCCCTTTATGGCCATGCAGGTCAGCGTCGCTCATTTAGATTGGCACCAAAACTTGGATCAAGTTTCCGGGGCGGTACTGTCACACCATTATGTAACTTTCTTTTGTTAATATAGGTGTATAATTGAAGGATTTGTGTTGGCGAGACACTGTCTGCTCTCCCATTGGTTGACGGCGCATCACATTGCTGCTCATTTGCATGAATGTACTTTGGCGACTCAACACACTACCAAAACTTCTGTGAAAATTAAAATGTCCTTAAAATCAAACATTGTAATTTATTAATATTACAACAAAGGCATGACAAATAATAGGTTAAATAGCATACCTTGAAGTGCACTTTGTATTGAATGTGCACTCGTAGCATATTTCAACTCTTAAAAGTATGTTAAAAAAAACTGTACTTGCAGATAACATAATGTTAATGAAATAAAATGCCACTTAAGTGTACATAAAGAGAGTGGGCTTTCATGTTTCTTAAGCACACAAAATGCACTTTATAATAAAATTAATCAAACTATTAATCAAATGAATAGTTTACTTATTACATTGTAAATCATCATGCTTTAATAATATTTTGTAGCAATTTAAGAAGTACACTTGTTTTGATGTGTTGACTAACAACCTAAACACATGTAAAGCACTTGATTATAAATTAAATTGCAGTGTGTTGCTTAAAGTTTCTCATTAAAAAGATATTTCATTTCTTTAGCATATTTTAAATGTTCTAAATTGCAACTTCATCATTACAAATATATTTAAATAAATGACAAAAGTTTGAATAGAAATGACATTAAGTACATGAAATATATTTTTGTTTGAATGTTCATCAGTACATTCAGCAGCACACTTAGTATTTCGAAGTCAATAGAAGTAATTATGAAATTACATGTAAAAATGTTCTTAAGTCCTACTTAAGTAGGTCAAAATAAATATAAATTTAAGTTTAAAGATACATTTTATGGAAGCACTGAACCGTAACGTGACAAAAAATCAAAGTGGGTGAAAAAAATATAGTGACTTAGATCCAACCTGAGCCTAAGTCCAAAGACTTTTTCTCTCTCTCCTCGAAATATTTTTTTTTTCTTTCTTCAGAAACTTTTTAATGGAAGTTCTAAGCGGTCATGCATTATTTATTTTTTTTTTCTTGTTTTCTCGTTATCACGACTTAATTTTCTTGTGATCTTGACATAAAAAGAGTTGTTTTCTCATTCTAACGACTTAATTTACTCAACATAACAAAAGTTGTTTTCTCATGATCTCGACATAAAAGCTGTTTTCTCATTTTCACAACTTAATTTTTTCGTGATCTCGACATATCAAGAGTTGTCTTCTCTTTATCACGACTTAATTTTTCATGATTTTGAGTCTCAACATAACAAAAGTTGTTTTGTCATTATCACAACTTAAGTTTCTCTTGATCTCAAAGTGTCAGAAAACACATTAAGTTCATACTTAACATACATACTCTTTTTAAAAGTATGCTTAAGTGTGCTTTTTCACGACGAATGGCATTTTGAATGTCATGCTCTAATATTTCTCATAACAAAATGCACTGTATTTTGTTTGATGTACACTAGAGTACAGCAGGCATGCTTTGCTCTTTCTCAGTTAATCTTGTTGAAAAGAGAAGAAAGGAGAAAAAATTAGTCATTTGTATGTTTGCTTTGTCACTCTTGTCATCACCTGACGTTCTCGCCCTGAGGCCACTTCTAGTGAACTTCAAGGTATTACATGCACAAGTCATCTTCATGGCAGAATGCCAAAATGAGGTCAGGACAAGCGGATTTAGACCATCATGCTGTGCTGTGTCAATCCCGTTAGCTAAACTAAGAGAGAGGATTCTGCTGCGGTGAGAAAGAGAAAGGCCTGGGAAACAGGCCTCTCATGTGAAGTACAGCCAACACAGAATTTTACCCTGTAAAGACTAAAGAGAGAAGCATGCTCACAGATTTTATTTAGGTAATTTCTGATAGACAAAATAGTTTAACTTTGACTGTAGAAGAACATCGTTTATTGTGCACTGTATGGGTAATAATGAAAATGCACTGCACACTTAGGAGTTTGCATTCTGATACACAACACAAGTATGCAGAAAATAGTTTTGGGCTTTAAACAAATGTAATATCTAGCTAATATGTAATTTTATTACATCTACTCTATATTATTTAATTTTATAATGTAATTTATATAATAATGATGTAATTTTAAGTAAACTTAGCATACCTTTAAAAAAGGTTTGTTTTGGAAATAATATACTTTAATATAATATACTCTAATGATTTTAGACATTGAATTGCATGTTATTTAAAATTGAATGAAAATGTGTTATAGTTAAATTTATGTTAAATGCAACTGGCTCAGCTTTAGAGTGTTTTTGACACACTTAAGTAGGACCTAAGTACATCTTTATATGTAATTGCATAAATGCTGGTTAAAATGTACTGCTGAATGTACTGACAAGCATTTATAATAAATAAAATATAATTAATGTACTTAATGCCATTTCTATTGAAACTTGTATGTCATGCGTTTAAATTTATTTGTAATTACACATTTGTCATGAAGCTGCAAGTTAGTACATTTAAAATATATGTGACCCTTGTCCACAAAACCAGTCATAAGGGTCAATTTTTTTGAGAATATTTGAAAAACATTTGAAAATCTGGAATCTGAAGGTGCCAAAAAATCAAAATATTAAGAAAATCGCCTTTAAAGTTGTCCAAATGAAGTTCTTAGCAATGCATATTACTAATCAAAAATTAAGTTTTGATGCATTTACATTTATCTTCATGGAATATGATCTTTATTTAATATCTTAATGATTTTGGCATAAAAGAAAAATAGACCATTTTGACCCATACACTGTATTTTTGCTATTGCTACAAATATACCTGTGCTACATAAGACTGGTTTTGTGCTCCAGGGTCACATTAATATTGAAAAACACACTATAGTTTAAATTCTAATCACGTTTTTTCATTAGTCAACACATCAAAATAAATGTACTGCTTTTAAGCACAACAATAAATAAATAAATAAATAGCATGATGACTTAAAATGCACTTTAAATTTACATTTTTAATTTGACATTATTACAAAGAGTACTTTTTTAAAATTTACGTAAGTGTTAAACATGACAGGGTCTCTCTTTTAGTGCACTAAAGTGGCCTTTTATTTCATTTTAAATATACTAAAAAGAGCTGAAGTACACTACAAGTGCACATTCAATACAGTTAAGGGCACTTATTTTTCACAAGGGTATTTACGGACAATATTTTGTGTCACAGGTTTTGCAAAGCTCTCACAGCTATGAAATCCTCCCTTCATCTAACCCTGACTCTGATCACAGGCTAGTCATGTGCTGCATCATTTCATTACTCCAGGAATGGGCTGAATTGAATGGACCTTTACCAGAAACAAGTAAACCTACATTCCAAGGACTCCAACAAACCAAAAAAGTTGTATGTTTTTGTACAGCAATCGCTTATCTACATTTTTTTGCTGATTCTCAGAAAGCGACTGTAACTCCTGACTCCCATGGGAGAGCTGAGTCAGCACCACCCTTTTCCTGCTTCCTCAGAGCCAAGATCAGCCTCTCTATTGTGCTCAGAGGGAAGGTGAAGTACTGCAGAGAGCTTCCTCTGTTTGCGTAGTTAACAGCTCTCACTTCCTCCTCACTCGGGATCTGATATTGACACAGTGTTCTTGTTACTGCAATAAACAGTCCAGTTAATGAAACTGAAGTAAAGCAATAAACAGTCACAGTGTGAGTAAAGCTTTGCCAGCATTGCTTTTCCATTACTTGTTGGCAAAGTTAACAGGTAATTTAGTGCTGATCGAAAGCCATGACATATCAATTAGTAACAGAAACTTTGAAAGCACCACCAATAAGGAGAAATAATTTGGACAAGTATTATAATTGCTATTGCTCATACTTGAGGGTAGAGATTTGAACCAACTCCCCAGTCGTAAGTATTGAATATTAGTGCATGAGTTGTCCTGTGTCATTTGTACTATGAACACAAATGATAACTCAAAATCTGCTTACAGTTACAGTAAGATTCAATTCCTATCCCTTATTTTTAAAAAAGAGTACTTCTTATGGAAATATTATACTTTAAAAGAAACAATATAAGTGTAAATTGAATGTAATGTTTCTGGAGATTTAATTGCAAGCAATTATTAAATATTATATTAAATAAATAAATATGCAATAATTAAATATTATAGTTTAATTCTATATTAAATGCAGTTAGCTGAACTTTATAGTGGTTTTTGACCCACTTAAGTAGGACTTAAGTACATATTTATATGTACCTTTTTAATTAATTCTTTTGTTTTTGAAACATGGTTTAAGTGTACTGCTAAATGACAAGCAAATATGCTTTAATGTAATTTCTATTGAGACTTGAATGTCATTTATTTAAATATATCTGAAACTACACATTTGTAATGAAGTTGCAATGTAGTGCATTTAAAAAAAATTAAATTCAAAACAAGTGGTTATTAAAGTAAACCTTTAAATTTAAAGTAAAACATTTACTGACATTATTGCAAAGTGCACTTTAAAGTGTACTTAAGTGTGTTAAGAAACAGTCATGAAAGTGAACGCTACACTTAAGTGACTTTTTGGTGACCCTTTATTTTAAGGTGTCCTTGTTACACATTACATGTGCATACTATTATAATAATTACATGCAAGTAACCCTAAGCCAAACCTTAATCCTAACCCTAGCCATGTAGTAATTACATGTTAATTAATATTACTCACTTAAATGTATAATTACACTGTAAAAAGGACACCTTAAAATAAAGTGTAACTGACTTTTTATTAAAAATGTGCTTCATGTGGTAACATTGATTTTATTAAAATCAAAAAATGTTAATTAACATCACTGACTCAATACATAAGTTTACACCAAAATGGCTAAGATCAGGTAGAAATAGATATTTAAGATACAGCACTGTTTAATTGCTTTGACACATAATGAACCCTGGATGAAGGCACTTTTATAATGATCACTGAGTGTAGTATGAGACTCATGACATGATAGTTTTTCAGCACAATCCTCATATCTCGAAATTCTCATGTTCAGTAATATTAATTAGAGGAAACCACTTGAAAGCAGGGAGATGTGGTGATTGTTTGCGTCAAGCTCTCTGATTAGGGCACTGAAGGGGAATCAGAAGACTTTAGACTAAACACACAGCAGGAGACAGACGTAATCAAGGGCATTATGCTGCACATTATCTCTGGGATTCTCACTCATGTCTTTGTCCTTCCAGAATCTTAATTAAAGCTGCGCTGCTGAAATGTTGACATATGTAGAGGCTGACTTCAGGAGAAAATGACACACTGTCCATAATAACAGTGCCAAACACAGTATCAATTCAATGTATTAGGTAAAACAAAAAAGAGACATTCAATGCTTTCACTTCCTCATTGTGTCACTGTCAGCTTGGCTCTTGCTGACAGTAGGGTTGTGATATATCATGACACTCTCCTCACACCAGGGCTTGTCAGCAGCTTGTCAGTCTCTGGCATGACACCTAAATGAAGCCACAAGTGTTGGCAGTTGTTGCTGCTGTTTCTATTATTGGCTTGAAGGACTGAGTCATGACTTATTCAGCAGCTGAGGTGACTGTGTGACCTGTGATCTGACTTTGAACATCACTGATTTCTGCATGAGTCTTTAAATTATGGAAATGAATGCAGATACCCAATGACAAGATTTCTAAACTGGTGCACTGTTGCCTGAATATGGGTCGCAGCCTGTTTTGCTACAGCATTTAAAGGAATAGTTCACCCAAAAATGAACTTTTTCTGGAAATGGTCTCAGCCTCAGGCCATTCAAGATGTAGATAAGTTTGTTTCTTCATCAGATTTAGAGAAATGTAACATTACATCACTTGAGCAACGGACCCTCTGCAGTGAATGGGTGCCGTCAGAATGAGAGTCCAAACAGCTGATAAAAACAATAATCACAATAATCCACAAGTAATCCACTCCAGTCCATCATTTAACATTTTGTGAAGTGAAAAGCTGTGTGTTTGTAAGAAACAAATTCATCATTAAAGCGTCTTAACTTCAAAATGTTGCTTCTAGACAAAATATGCGCTCATAATCCATAATAACGCTTCTTCCAGTGAAAAAGGCCATCTGTTGTTTTCTCATATCAAAATGCTCCAATATATTTGTTTAGAGCTGTTTTGGCTTGTAAACAGTGCTTGATCTGTGCATATTTCTCTCCTGATTCAGAGAAAATGACTTTTTCACTGGAGAAAGTATTATAAATACAGGACCCATATTTTAGCCGGAAGCAAACACATTTTATTATGAGCATGCACCTTATCGCTTCACAAGATGTTAATCGATGGACTGGAGTGGTGTGGATTACTTGTGGATTATTGTGATGTTTTTATCAGATGTTTGGACTCTCATTCTGACGGCACCCATTCACTGCAGAGGATCCATTGGTGAGCAAGTGATGTAATGCTACATTTCTACAAACTGTTTCCATGAAGATACAACTCTTGGATGACAGTTTCAGCAATTTTCAATTTTTGCGTGAACTGTTCCTTTAAGAGTGGAGTGAATTACAGGGAAATCCATGTACATGATGTGACTGTCTCTACACTCCAGATCCTGTAACCCAGCCTTTCTGGATGCGAACATGTGCTACTAATAGAAAGGTTGTGCTCTAGTCTTAGGCAGAGTGACCCAGAAACTGCTGAGTTATGTGATATCACACTCTTGCTGTCTCACCACTGCTCACTTCAGCCACTTACTCTGTGCCAAGGATTTCCCCCAGCATCTCCTGAACCCCAGTGACACCTGACAGATGCAGGCCCTGGGATCTTAAGCAGCCTAATGCTCTGACCTTTCAAAAGATACTTTAAAAGAAAATACATTTCATAACTCTGCTGTTTAAAAGCCTCCCACGAGGCACCTGAACTCAGCTGAGTGAGGCAAACTATGATCTGAAAAGGTAACAACTTAAAAGATAAAATATAAGGAAGTTTATTTTTGTTTAACATGTTTGCGGTCATGACATAATTTCCATGCTTCCCTTTAGGTTATTTCATAATCTTTACAGTTCTTCTGAAATGTCCACAATAGTTTTGGTAATAAAGAGTGGGCAAGTCCATGCTTGACTTATACCTTTATTTATTTATTTATTTTGGAAAGAAGTCTCTTCTATTCACCACAGCTGCATTTATTTGATCACAGATAATATTGTTATATATATTTTAAAGTTCATTCCTGTGATGCAAAGCTGAATTTTCAGCATCATTACTCCAGTCTTCAGTGTCACGTGATCTTTCAGAAATCATTCTGATATGCTGATTTGCTGATCAAGAAACATTTCTTATTATTATCAATGCTGAAAACAGTTTACAGTATTTACAAACTCCTCGCAGTTCCATCATGAACCTCACAATCACAAAACCTTAGCTGGGAATCCCTGATCTATATTTTCCAAAGAGGACTGTCTCTGCTATTGGGAGAAATCATCACAAGAAAAACTAATGTTTACTGTTCCATTTAAACTGATCTGAAGGGTTCGTGCACTCTTTCTAAAAATTCTATACATAACCTGTGGACTCACTTTGAAGTTTGTGAGTCCTTTATGCACCGATGCTGTTTCTGTTCCTGTGCATGGTTGTATCTCAGAGCATAGGCAGTACAGCACAGGTCAAGGCTGAAAAGCTGATATGTCCTCTTTCTCAAAGTGTTGTTGCTCGACTGACTATAAACAGAACATTCCAATCTCATGGGAGGAGTGTGTCTGCGGCCCAGCAGACGCTCCTGCACAGCAACACAGGCAATCAAAAAACATGTCTGTGTGCATTTCTGCAGCTCGTGCTGAGCCCTCCAGCTGTTTTGATCATTTCACACATGAAATCTGACACACTGTGTCAATGGATGGGAGACAACACTGGCCTTAGGTGATGCAATAATCAGAGTCTGTGCAACAGTCAACGTTTTTTCTAGTTGTTTTCAACAGTTTTTTGTGAGTTTTTGGAACTTTATGTAATAAGTATAATAGGATACAATGTCTTTTGTCAGCATACAGTGTTTTGAAAAAAAACAACACTGAATCTGTGCTGATCTGGACAAATCCCATTTCCCTATCTTTCATCAGTTTCTCTGACCTTGTTTCAGTTCTCTGTGCCTGAATTTGTTGAGACAGCTATTTATAATTAACACCATGTAATGTGACCTTCACTTCCCAATTTAAAACATTCAACAAGGCCTTAAGGTTGCTGTGCAGGACAGATTTTGACATGTTGGTTTTAAAACAGAGAATTGATAGAATTTTAAAGATTGTATTGTATAAAATTGTAATAAGATTGTATTGTACAGTATAAAACATAAAACAAACATACACTTCTGTTCATAAGTTTGGAGTTCGTTCATAAGATTTTTTAAAAAGAAATCTCTTCTGCTCACCAAGGCTGCATTTATTTGATCAAAAATATAGCAAAAACAGTAATATTGTGAAATATTTTTACAGTTTTAAATATTATGTTCTATTTTCATATGATTTAAAATGCAATATATTTCTGCAGCCATTACTCAAGTCTTCGGTGTCACATGATCCTATGAAATTAATATTTTTCATATTTTTATGGAAAACCTGATACATTTTTCTAAAAGTCTTTACTGTCACTTCAATTTAAAGCATCTTCCAAAAAAAAAAAAGAATCTGTCCATGTTTATATTTGAAACAAACTTCATAATCCAAGATAGTGCCACGCTCCTTAAAAGGCTGACACCTGCATTTTACACAGAACAGGCCAGAGTCAGACAGGAGATGCTGGCACACGCTCACAGCGTGATCACAGCATGCTCAAAGCTTCTGGCCAATCAGCAGGAGCGTGATCAGAGCAGCCACCAATCAGATGCCAGAGACATTTGGGCTGCTCTTGTGACTGAGTGTACACAAATGTAGGGGAAGTACTGTTCTCAGCCTCAAGCCAAGGAAGGATGAAGTGGGTGGGGGAAAAAAAGCCATTTGACAGAACACAGGAAGTATGCAAGCGGGGAAATGGAACATTTAATAGCGGGTTTATCCAAATGTGCAAAGGTCAGAAGTGTGACCTCATAAAAATGAGTACAAATTCTGCCCACTCTGTACATTTTTGGAACTATGTTATGTCAGGAATAATGTTTTTTCTCTAAAATCACTGATGTTTAATAGTTCATAAAGATAGATTTATATTTTCAATTAATATATTGTATTATAATTGATTATCTTTCATAATATATTTTAATTTATATATATATATATATATATATATATATATAATTAATTTTATGCTGGCAAGGAAGTGATTTTTTTGTAGATGTATGAAGTCGGTTTTTCTCAAGTTTCTCAAAAATTAACCATAAACATGATCCAGTAATATCTGACAACTATCAAAATACAAATACAGCAAAAAAATATATATATACTTTTTCTTGCCAAAATATGTTTTAAATGTATGCTAAATACATGTTGCAAAAAGTGAAGCTTGTTGAAATCAAAATTAAAAATATATTTATTTTCAACCTTAATATACCAAAATATATTATAAAATGTAAATATAATCATCATCATCATCATCATCATCATCAACAACATCAACAACAACAGAAGCATTATTGTTTCCCAAAAGAAGCTTCCATTAAACAGTTCTTAAAAGAACCAGTTTTTCTTAGTGTGAAGAATGTTTTAATAATCTAAAAAACCTTTTTTCCACTATAAAGAACATTTTGTGGAACGGGAAAATTCCATTAATATTCTGTACGGAACTATAAACACCAATTAAGAGTAATATTTGAGATCACTAAACCTCAGAAAACCTACTAAATCCGAAACCTTTATCATTTTCTCATACAAAATGGTGTTGACAAAGGCCAAACTTTCCTTCCATGGGATTCCTTCTTAAAAAATTTGCTTCATATTAAATTCTGACCTAACTGTTCTAACTGTGCTATATTTGCTAGAACAGATAAAAAAAAGGGTGGTGTGAGAGAAACCAAAAGAGAAAGAAGGAAGAGAAATTAAGGGAAATCATTAGCATGCATCAGGTGAATGAAAGCTTGCTGAACTCCAGGCTCAACCAATGAGAACATGCATGATTATGTGTCTTAGCCAATCAAAGAAAGGCACAGTTATGCTAGGCAGATGGCCAAGAAAGTTGCTGTCATGAGCTTACTATGTTGTGGGAATTTTGAAGTTGAACACATACAACATGGGACTTTTTGGTCACACCAAGCGTAAAGTGAAAATAATTCATCTTTGAAGATTACTCAGAATTCCCACTCAAGTTCAGTCATTCAGTGAAACAGACTGGAGTCAGCAGATGAAAGTGAATTTGTGGCTGAAATGGCTTATTCTGTCTATTAACCCTAGTGGCACGTATTAACCTCAGATTCTGACTCTGAGAACTGACACTAAAACTGTTCCTTGAAATCTTTCTTGCATTTGAACAGTGGAGTTTGTTTTATTTTTTTCTGCCTGTAATACTGCCAAGTACGACCAGGGTTCAGGCATACCAGAGTCGGGAGGCTGGGAAAGCCATATTTGGCCTGGCTTGGCTGCCAAAATGAACACTGATTGTTTTAGAAAAGATTTTTCAGTTCACCATTTTCCATTTGGACTAAATAATGCACCTAATGCTCAGATAATGACAATAACTACTCAAATTCTCTGTTATTTCCCAAATACCTGTGACTGTTTGGTCTGGATTGAACTTTATTACAATTACCTGTTCTAGATTTAACCATATACCATTTTCCAAAAACTTTTTAGTGTATACTAGGTCTTAAATAAAACTAATGTGTAAGAGATATACAACATAAGATGAAAACACTATATATTCCATGTGGACAAAATTGTACAGTGTATACAGAATATGATGGTGACCACAACATTCATAGTTTTCTTTAACCATCTTTAAACTATCAGCTCAGTGAATAGGAGCAGAGTACTTGCTCTCAATATTAGAATGACTAATGTAATGAAATTTTTATTGTGTTGGAGGAATTCATGAATACTCAGCTACTCATTACCTTTAGTTATAAACTGAGTGGTTCTTATATAGGGCAGCTGACTAATTTCTCTGTGATTGGCTGGAGGGCTCAAGCATTCAGATCAGTTTGCACATGGCTGGTCTCTCTCTGCTTGCATATTTAGTTCCAGTTCACACTTGCCAGTGATGAATTATTAACAAAGTGGTTAGGTTTAGTCAGAATCTCAGGTAAGAAGATGCTCTCTCAGGTGTGACGTTACATGATGCCGCATTAGCACACGGTGAAACTACAACGGCGATGAGAAGCAGGTATAAAGATATAGATTATAGCTTCAGGTATAATTTACTGACTGGAAATCGAACACTCTAACATCTCTTCATCTAATTAATAAAAAAATGAATTAGTCTGAGAAGCTTTCATCAGAACTGTATTACTAAAATGAAATCAACATTAGTCAGTTTTTAAACTAAACTTTCTCAAACAGAATTCATCTCTAAAAAATTTAAAACTTGGCAAAACTGTAAGCAGCCGTCCCTTTATTGGCTAAGCTAATAATATATATTATACATATAATATATATTATACATATACATATATTATACATATTTGGTAAAATAATACCAAAGCTAGTTAAAAACCACAGCACTTGTGAGGCAGTATTTAGAAAGACGCTAAGAAATATAGCTAGATTCACCATTTATTACGGTCACACTTTATTTTAAGGTCCAATTCTCGCTATTAACAAACCATTAACTAATTTGCTGCTTACTAATAGTTAGTAAGGTAGTTGTTAAATTTGGGTATTGAGTAAGACTAGGGATGTAGAATATAGTCATGCAGAATATGTGCTTTATAAGTACTAATAACAGCCAATATATTAATAATAGGCATGCTAATAAGCAAAGTTAACAGTGAGAATTGGTCCCTGTACTAACGTGTGACCTTGTATTACTTGTATATCAATAGTTTAACAGTTGAACTCATGGTAACCCTTATAAAACACATGTGGGCAGTATTTATCAGATAGAAACTTCATATGCTTGCATATTAAATGCGCAGTTATAATGTCTAATGTTAGGTAACATGTTAGATAGTTTCTGACTTGTTGTGTTATGCAGTTTATCCAAAACATTTTACAGTGCATTTTAAAGCCTACATCTGATCCGATTATGTGTGTACGTGTGTATTTGTGTGTTCCTGGGGACTGAATCCATGAACTTCAGTTTATAGTGTCATGCTCTACCAGTCGAGCTGCAGAAACAGGTTGAACAGTTGCTGAACATGATATGTTTCACCTTCAGTGATCCAAAAAGAACAAACAGCAGTAAAACTAGAAATGCAAGGTGACTCCAAGTCTCTAAGTTTACAAGTATTTTACATAACAGAAATCTAATTCTGAGGTGAATTATAGTATTTTTTTTTTCGCAACACAGAAAGTATAAAGAAAATGTAACAACATAGGCATAGTGACAAAAAGTGAAGAGTATAAATTTTATGACTACTAAACTTTGGTCATAAAGGGACAGCTATGGTCAGCAACAATACTAAGGTAAGCTGTGGTGTTTAAACGATGTTCAATTTTTACTAAGGGCTCAAAAGTGTCCCAAGAAAATATCACCTACACCATTACACTACCACCAACCTGGACCATTGATACAAGCTATGCTTTCATGTTGTTTATGCCAAATTCGGACCCTACCATCAGAATGCCCCAGTTGAAATTGAGACTAATCATACCAGGCAGCCTTTTTCCAATGTTTCGTTGCCCCTAAGAATTGCAGCCTCAGTTTCCTGTTCTTAGCTGACAGGAGTAGCACCTGGTGTGATCTTCTGCTGCTGTAGCCCGTCTGCTTCAAGGTTCGATGTGTTGTGCATTCAGAGATGCTCTTCTGCATTCCTTGGTTGTAACAAATAGTTAGTTACTGTTGCCTTTCTATCAGCTCAAACCAGTCTAGCCATTCTCCTTTGACCCTCTGACATCAACAAGGAATTTTTGCCCACAGAACTGCCACTCACAGGATATTTTCACTTTTTCGTGCATTCTCTGTAAACCCTAGACATGGCTGTGCATGAAAATCCCAGTAGAACAGCAGTTTCTGAAATAAACAGACTTAAATCACATTTTTTCCTCATTCTGATGCTCAATTTGAACTTCAGCAGATTGTCTACACCATGTCTACATGGCAATTACAGTGAAATGCGACTGGATTTTTAAAGCTTTAGAACATTCACAAATGCACCATTTAAGTACTCATCTGAAGCCATTGGATAGTTTTGTGTGAGAAACTGTCTGTAAACTGGTATTTTATTGGTAGTTTTTGTTGTACTGTCTTTATGTGACCTGGGCATGTTTTTGTGATGGTATGCCTTATGGGGAAATGGTGGCAGAATGCATTCACAGCAAGGTCAGGATTATTTGCTCCTCAGATGATGTGCATCACATGTTTGTATACAGAAGTTCCAAAACAAAATATATGCTATCATGAGGAGCCAGACAAACAAGCAGGGGAAAAAGAACAGCTGATGTACCATTACTGAAGTGGAATATGAGATGAGTTTCCATTACAGTGGGTCAATGGAGATTCACCTTTGTTCCACATGGCTTGATGCCAAGCTTGCATAATGTGACATCAAGACAGATGCAGACCCAGGATTGTCCCTACCGCTCAGCACCTTCCTCTACTTCTAATACTTTGATACTTTATTTTTATGGAACCCTTTTTTAAGCAAAAATAGACACCTCAAAGGCCTTTTAATCTTGTATGTAATCGCGTCAGCTAACCTCAACACATTTGACTGGATACAAAAAAGCATTTTGAAAATAACAATAAATGTAAAAATCATGAACCATTAAAATTTCATTGTGCTGAGTAGTGTCAAAAGACATTAACGTTAAAGGGCACTTATTGTACCTATTTCTCCCATTCCTTTAGTGAGTAATATAGCTTAATGTAAACAATCTTTACTTTACTTTACTTTACTTTTAGTCATTTAGCAGACGCTTTTATCCAAAGCGACTTACAAATAAGAAAAAGTAACAAACTAAAAGTCAAAACTCTGTAAATACTATATAAACACACATTTAAGAAAATAAAGAAATTAAATAAAAATGAAAAATGCATACAACATTTCAAAAACTAAACATTTAAACGAAAACAAAAAAAGTAAAGCTGAAAACAATTTAAAATATTAAAACAACAAAAGGTATGAGTATAATAATGCTTCTAACATAACACTAAGCCAAACACCAAAAAACAACGACGTGTATGTACAGCCACACACATATACATATACATACATATAAAAATAAATGCAATATATATATTATTTCATTTCCATGTAGTATGAAGTACTAAAATAACTAAAATTAAATAAAACTATAACTTAATAAACAACCAATACAGACATCAACACTGAGCCAAACATACTTGTTTTAAAAACAGCAACAACAACTTACTAACACATAGTAAGAAATGGTTATAAAAACTGAAACAGAAGTGAAACAAGTAGTAGGAAAGAGGAAAAATTAAAGTGATACTTATATCCTTTGCCGGTGTCCCTGCCCGGTGGAGTCGCACGGTAGAGTCGACGGTCTTTACTCTTCGGTCTTCACACGACCGCTGCCGCGGTAAACTAAGCTTTTTCATACCCATCTAACAAAACACTACTCCAATTCAGCTGCACACACTTTCCTGTTAATCGCAACAAATTGCTAAGCAAGCGCCCGACACTGACAAGGGACGCGATGCAGTACGAGACCAAACGCGATTTCAGCACGTCTCCACACAATCTGCAAAATTACAAGCACAAAATCTCACACCAAAGTCTCCAACAGAAAACACTTGCCAGAAACACCTCATTTTATACTACTGCCATTAGATGCTGTAAAAGACATGCTCTAAATGGTTGTCCGATCAGGGGTGCGTTTCCTAAAACCACCGTTAGCTAACTATAGTCGTTAGTTCCATTGAACTCTATTGGTAACGACGGAGCTTGCGACCATAGTTCCTTTTGGGAAACGCACCCCAGAGCAGACTGGGCTTTTTGTAGAGACAGGAACTAAAACAGAGCATTTCAGGCAGAGGGTGAAAAGTGGTGCTGCCACAATGAGAAAAATCATCAATATAGAGAGAACATACAATATGTAAATAGCACTTGTACCATTCCAAGACTGACTGGCATGAATCAGAGACTAATGACGGAAACAAACCAAACAAATATTGTACCCATGATGTATCAGCAAGACGTCCTGAACAATATCTGACAAATCTCATGAGCTGTTTATTGCACTTTTTTTTTTTTTGAGCTCTCTGTTGAAACTTCAAACAGGTGCAAACAGGTTCAAATAGGTATGACGTTTGCCACTAAAAACTTCTGCTGATTAAGAAAAACAATGCATATATCATTGGCTATATCTACATTAAAGGAAGTCCTTTGCATGAAACGACTGAAGAGGTTGTGTACTAATAAGGGAAGGCATAAAGAAGTCAAGTGTGATGCTGTTACAATACTGCGAAGGGAATGACTTGGCCTCATCTTGATTTTTCCAGTCATCTGAACAGCAGATTAAGGACTGGCTTAGAGGCAATAAGAATGAGGGGAAAGGTCACAGGAAGAGAGCTTTTGAGGTTGTCACACACAACTTCCTGTTTTTAGAAGCAACTGGCAGCCATATACACAGCAAGCTCGGGTTTCTCATGATGGCCAGTTTGAGAATTTGAGGAGAATTTGAGGTTGCAATCCCATATTGATGGCTTTTTGATGATTTTAAAAGAGTGATGCATGCACATGCAAAACTTAATGCCACAATAGAATGAACTTATGGGTGCATGCAGTTGTTAAGATGTTTTAAGTGCATTGCTAGTGTATTATGTGTGATTAGTAATCAATCATTTGAGCCCATTCCCTGTGAAAATCGAAAAAAGTCCAATCACGTAAACCTCTCCTCAACAATTTGCATGATATATTACTTATGTCTGTGGCTCAAACTAGAACAGATAAGATGTGGAAATGAGTTATTTATGTGTGTGTGTGTGTGTGTGTGTGTGTATGTAAGTTGTTTGTGTAATGACCCTGGAGTTTCGAAGAAAGGCCAAACTAAGTTTCCATGGTCAGTTTGGCTTAATGACTCCATGAATAGTATTTCCATGATAGGAAATGGATGGAGCATCAGTACTGGTAGTAAGAAAAAGAAAATGAACGGAGGGAGAATGTGTGTTTACAAAACATTTAAGATGATTAGTTTACATAACAAAGATAGTCCCTTGAATCTCCAGCTCATTGGACAGTAATAAAGTTAGAAAAAACATCCTGTCCAGTTTGGCGATAACAAATCGCCATCCATTGCCTGCCACTCAATGCTGCATTTCCAAGAACTGACAGTGACACAAGAGAAGGTCCCTCCATGGGGATATCGATGATGTTTACTTCTCCTGACTGAAGAACGTTTATCAAAGCAGTGCTAATTGATTAAAAGAGATTATTAAACTAGCTGGCCAAAGGAGTGTGGTCAAATTTTCTGAAATGTATTTGATACAGTTGCATACAATAAATTTTAAATAAATTAAATGAATGATAATTATAAACATTTAATAGTATTATTACATAATGGTAATTATTTCATTTAATTTATGATTATAAATTCATTTACATTTATGAAATTTAGATTTAAAAAAAATAATCTGAGAATAAGAATAAAACCTATCTATTTATTTAGTCTTATTAATTTATTGATTAATAGTGTTTGCTAAGGCAAGAATCACTGTTAGCTCCTTTTGCTCATCGGATTAGGGACTTGAACAAGCAAAACTCAATTATGTTAATTACATGAATGAAACTTCAAATCATAGGGCTTACTGAGGAGAGGTGTGATATTATTTTCCTAAGCCACAGGATTTACAATTATTACACGAGGAATGTTGCACCGGCAACCACCCACAGCACGCTAGTAAGGTGGCAGCAAGTTTTGCAGCACTTACAGCACTTCTCACATTTTTTTTAACACGTCACAGTAAGGTCTCATTTGTTAACATTAACTAATGCATTAATTATGAACTAACAATGTACAATATATTTTTATAGCTTTTATAAACCTTTATTAATGGTAGTTTTTGTTTATGTCAGTTCATAATGCAATAACTAATTTTTAAAAATACATTACTAAATGTTGAAATTAACATTAAGATAACTAATGGTTACATTTTCAAACTAAACCTTACTGTACAGTGTTATCACATTTTCTTATATATATATATATATATATATATAAAGATCTTGTGTTTTACAGCTTGAGCCCAAAGTGAGTTGTAATTGACATTTCTCAGGTAGTCTAATGTCTGACAGACTGTGTGCCCCACTGACAACATCTATAACCTCAGGCTGAATACCAGTGTGTATGGTTTTGAACTGTATGCTTCAGGCAGTGTGAAACAGTGTGTAATCTATTATCCAATACAGTAAGCACACATGGTACAACAATTTCATTAAACTCAATTTAAAATTGAAATTCGCTGATCCATGCTGTACAAGATCAAATTTACTTAAAAAACTTACAATTTCCATGCAACACTAAATTTATTTAGAAATTTTAGGATTATACTGACCCATAAGAACCCACGGTGACGCGGATGTCACAAACATGGGTGATTATCTGGAAAGGTCTTTTTAAAGCTTTATCCCTCACTTTCAACTCAGGAAGTCCCCAAGTGACATATAATGAACACCCATGTTCAGTCACGTGACAATGTGTGCATTTTTTGTTGCCATTTCCAAAATGGTGATCTGTCTGGTTAGCACATGTTGCAGTGTCAGCATTTTTTTTAAAAACGCTTGTTTTTGTTGCTAAAGGTATGTTTCAACCCATGCAACAATTCTAACGTTTTAATAACATGTCCTAGATTACACTTAACCTGAATTTAATACATTTCTTGAAAAAAAAAAAAAAAGATTTAAAACAAGTCACAAAGATATTGTGGTGACATATATGTCCCATCGGGCTGTTAACCTTATAACAGTAGGTGGAATTTCGATGCTGATTCGATTATTTTAGTGTTATATATTTTCTGCTGCTCATTTCAAAGCAATGTTATTGCACTATGTGCATTTTTAACATGTTAACTTCCATTGTGAGGTAGTTATTTATTTTTATTCAATTTGCACATTTTTGACGCCCAATGTCATATATATGTAACATTACAGATCTTTCACAAGGAGGGGTTGTATTTCAAAAACAACTGCAGAAACATGTTATAAGTGGTCCATTTGGTCTGTTTCATATTCCCCATAATTTTCCTAAAAGGAGAAATTGGTCTAGGTTTTTATCAGTTAAAACATTATGAAAAATTATTTAACGGAGCTTTAAAAGAGCTTTAAATGGCAAGTAAGGGATTTTTTTTCACCCAGTGGTCAAGAAAATATTTGTTTGAAGATAGCTGAAATAGTTTACAGTCACAAAACAATTAATATTTTTGCTTGGCAGTAGTATAATCTTAATCCATATCAAAGGAAACCCCTTGTGAAAAAGAAAAGGGTGCCTTGCAGGTGACATCAAATTAAAAATAAATAAATAAAATAAAATAAAAGGCCACTTAATTGTACACTTTTATGACTGGCTGTTTCTGAATGTACTTCAGTACACTTTTAAAAAGTGCACTTTGTAGTAATGTAAAATGATCAGACTTTTCAGTTTTACTTTAAAGTACATTTTAAATCATTATATTTGAATAATCTACTGTCATGCTTTAAAAGTACACTTATTAGAGGTGTCGACTGACATACTAAAGCACATGAAAAATACTTGATTATAATTAAACTGTAGTCTGTCATTCAGTATTGTATTTCACGAAATTTCAACTTCATTACAAATGTGAAATCAAAAATATGCTACTTAATTGGGACAAAAAAGCACTGTAAAGTTCAGCTAATTAAATTTAATTTAAAGGTAAACTATAATACAATATAATTCACTTTAATAACATGCAGTATGTTCTTTTAATATTATTTCTGTAAAAAGGAATGCTTTCTAAAAGTATGCTAAAGTATACTGCTTTTTCACAAAGACCATCAAGGATTAAACATAAGTTACATAACATTATCCTTATTAATAAGCAAAAAGTCTTGAATTGTCAGTCACAATTAAATGTTGTTCCCTGACATCTGAAAAAGGAAGACAATGCTACGAACAAGGTTTCATGATAGTTATATGCAAGACCATATGCAGAAACAATGAATCTTCGATGTCAGAATGGCAGGTCTTAACTGTTTGCTGCAGGCCTTTCAGCACGTAGCAGATGAACCTCTGTGCTCCAGAGTTGTAGTTTTAGGAAATAATGCAAAGCATTTCTCACCAGGCGTGTGAAAGTCATCCAGCATACCATTGGCCACAAGACTTGCCTTGTCTGCTCTGCCTGATGGTCACCTGGTCATGCTGCTTGGGCAACGCTCAATGACTTCTATGTGTGTACGCACATTTGGAGATATCCAATACCACACAAGCAAGAAAATCTGATCTGCTTCCAGATCAGGTGTTGTCAATAACTGTTTGTTTGTGGAGAATCCCACTAAAAATAAATCCTTGTGAAGCCTGAATGGCATTCCTGTACATGTGCGAAAGGTACTTATCATTCAATTAACCATTATCAAACCAGTGCCAACGAAGTCTCCAATGACAGTGCTTGGATGACTACCGACATGTAGTACTCGCTTCTGTGAAGTGCTTTGGGTGGCTGATTATAGTACATAACAAGCCGACCATCCAAGCTACCCTTGTAAAATAGAAGTATACTTTAGCTGTACACATTATGGAAATAATATGATTAAAAAGTTAATACACCTGTGAACTGAATGTAATGTTTTCAGACACTTAACTGCAATTAAATGAAAATGTATTATAGTTTCAATTTATGTGTGTGTGCTCTCTTTGTTCACTTAAGTGACCTTTTATTTTGTTAATATTATATTATCTGCAAATAGAGTTTTTAAAATATACTTTTAAGATTTGAAGTTTGCTATAAGCGCACATTCAATATAATTAAGCGCACTTCTTTTTCACAAGGGTAGTTTGAACCAGTACAGCCATTGCACAATGCCATGTTCACCATCTCTCTGCAACTTGTTTCTGGACTTCCTGAGCAAAAGCAGTCAAAATCTTCCCCCGAACGTTTTGTGACATCGTATTTTACAGTGGTGTACCGCAGGGCTTTGTACTGTGCCCGCTGCCATACCCTGCTGACCCATGACTGTGCTGGCAAACATAAAGACAATCACATCAAGTTTGCTGATTTCAAGGATTCATCAACAACAATGATGTGACGGCTTGAACACAAGGGCTAGTTCGATGACTACAACTGCTCTTTTGACATCAGCAAAACTAGGAATTTGACTGTTGACTTCAGACAGCACATAGCAACTTGTTCTCCTCTGCACATCAGTGGTGAAGCAGTGCAAGTGACACAGTCTTCCTCATTTTCTAAAAATAATTCAGAAACTGCTGAACTGTACAGTATTGGAGTTCATAAAGGCCTCACAAGATTGCTAATTAACATTGCATAACTATGTTCTGAAATCTGTTCTGAAAACAGAGAGTAGAAACTGGGGTAATTATCAGTATACTATTAAACTCATTAGGCTCTTGACTCTGACTTGTTATGATAACAAAAATATACATATCACAGATATCTGTGTATATGATATGTCTTTGATGTGTTTTGAATGCTCTTATACTGGTTTCCCCACAAGGCATCTTAACTACCTTAACCAACAAGACAAAAATGATCGACTAGCTTCACCAGCTAAGTCTTGCTTCCTCATTGTATTTTCTATGAAAGAACACCAGCTCCTATTATACTTCTGTGAAAAGACTACTGGGGACATTCACTCTGTCATATAACACTACAATTTACAAAATTACTTTAAGCAATTAAGAAAATAACAATTCCACATCTCGGAAATAAACTAGCACATGTAGTTTTGTCAGTTATACAATCTGGAGAAAACACACCATTGTGTGCATTCTGGAGTGTACCAAAACACAAGAAACATTGGTTTTGTGAGTCTAACCATGTCTAGACAAGAGTTTTCTCCTGTCTAATCATAAACAATGTGCAATATGGGCTGGATTTGTCTCCTGGGAATCACATATTTCATACAGATGTAAAAGAGAGGAAGAGAATGGGCTAGAGCTTTAAATACAGGAGGGTTTCCTGAGGCAGGAAACCAGAAAGAGCTTGATTGCGAGGGCAAGACAGAGTGAAGAGAGAGGGGCTCATGAAACAACTGCTCTGAACAAGATAAACAGTTTTGCCCTTATCAGTAATTGCTCTGCAGGACAAGGGCACGTCTCAACAGATGCTTCATGCGCACGAGAAAGTGAGCAGCACAAAAATGACGTAAATGACTCGACCCCTCTTCAACTCTTCAACAGACTACTGTTGGGAAAACTGAATAAGTGGGGGAAAAAACGATTAAGGGTGGGTCGGATTCATGTGATAAAGTTTGAATAAGATGTCTATTTGGAATCAAATTCAAAAGTTCTCAAATTTGGACCAAAAGATAATTCGGATGTGTTTTTACCAGTAACAGGGCCCTGAAACCCTAACAACAGTCCTGGTTTTATTGACAGAGCCTTTTTTATGCCAGTGAACAGATCATTATGTTTGCCTTGAGCAAATATGAACATCTATGTCTGTTTATCTTACATTGATTCTCAGCTCACTTTTGGTCTCCAGTTTCCACATTTAAATCTTATCTTTATCCAATGACTTGGGAAACAGCCGAAACTATGGATTTTCCATCTGATTTTTCAATCAACTCTACTGTATAGGAGAATTTAAAAGAGGCTGACACAGTCTGTTCTAATGAAATTGATATTTTCCATTTTCTAAATGAAATATGACCATGCTTTCATGTGCAAAACTTGACGCCAATGCCAAGTGGATATTTGGATGGTCAAGCTACTGGCCCAAGTCAAGAGCTCACCTACAACTTCTTATACCCCTTCAACATGTGAATGTGGGATTGTTTTGCTCATTTTATGAGCTAAGGTGGAAGTCTGATTGCTTAGACATAAGTCACATGATTTTAGGTATGATTATTGTCCGAAGAGTATAATACTTCGTCAAAATGTACTTTAGAACAGTCAGAAGTTTAAATTTGTGGTTATCATTTAAGAATACTTCAAAAAAACAAAAGGAAGCAGAAATTATAATATCATCTTTACATTTTTATTGAAAATGAGTTCTCATACAAAAAACACTTTAACTTAAGATATAAAAATGATACTTTGCACGTTGAAAATTTGCACTGTCTATAATAACAGTAACAGTCATCTTACATTCTATAAGAAACAAAACAAAACGCACACACACAAAGTTCAGGAAGATCTCCACCAGTGAAACGTTCATCAAAATGTCTTCAGGATATGTCTACACACAGTGCAGCTTCTGGTCTCGCAAATGAATGTGGTCCAAACAGACCCCAAATTTGGCACTTGAAGTATTAAGTTCGTTTTTGGCCTAATGATCAAGTCCACAGTGGAAGAATCAACATCACTGGAGCCCTTTGTTAGGACGAGGTTCTGAATGCATTACAATACAGAGTCTTAAGTTGCGCATGCAATGCTTGATCCCTCAATGAACAATTTTGGAAGACAAAAGAAAAACAAAATGAAAAACATAAGAAACCTCCTTGCGAGTAGTTATACAGCAACTTGCATCCATAAAAAGTGCATTTAAATGAAAAACAAAACACTGGTACATTATATACACTGACACTGCATGATTTTCCCTTGATGAAAAATTCGATATACTACATTTCTTCTTTACATTTATAATAATATACCTCTGGATAGCACATTAACTTAACCTCAAGACCAACATAAAATCAAACAAATGAGTTGAAGAATGTTTCCATAAATGAAATCTTCCATCCCCAAAAAAAACAAAGACAAAAAAAACATTAAGGAATGATAACGAAAATGATGAACTAAATGCTAACGAGTGTTATACTGAGGATTATTGGAAAGTACATGACCAGCAATTGGGAAAGTCTATGTGTGCTTAAATGGCTATAATGCAGCACAATCGGTCTGCGCCTCAGCAGTAATCTCATATCAAGAAAGAGCAGCTCAAACACAATGAAATACAGCATGCCAAACAGCCCATGCGCCCTCTTTCAGGCCCCGAAACAGCATCAATAATATTACAGAAACACATTTAACTTGAGTGATGCATGATATAAGATGGCTGTCAGCAATGCAGGCACAAGAGAGCTCAGACTTCACTTCTTCCTCCTCTGAACTTCGACTAGCTCATCTTGCAGAGGGGCCACTTGGGCCCCGAAATCCTCCGCTTCATCTTCATTTTCACACGTCCATACGACACTTCTCAAACCAGCTCTGATCCGCATGGTGAAAGCTTGAAGTGCTTATAGTGGAAAAAACCCTTTTAATGATGGGTAACAGTTCAGTTCTAGTGCTCTGCCGGGTTGGTTCAGCAGACAGGAAGCATGCGGGCATTGCCATTGTATTCTTCCTCCACCTGAACAATAGAAGAAAAAAAATTAGACTGATTTTATATTGACATCCAATAGCAATAGCAATCAGTGTTTATTTTGTATACACTAAGCGAATATATTTTAAACTCACCTCAGAATAAGCAGGGAGTGGGGGGAACTGGAATTGGGGTGCGTTCATGAAGATGGGACTGTCTCCACCATCATAGTCGTCCAACAGAGGCGTCAGAGGTTGGTCCAGGCTGCAGTCGCGTGTAACGTCACAATAGCTTGGCGGCGCGGACGACGGCATCCGCAGGGACACCCAGCTATTTGATGCATTGCTGACAGAACCATCTTGGCTGCTCATGCTGTTGGTGCGGCTACCAAAACCATTGTAGGGAACGGTCCCAATGACCAAGGGCAGCTCCAGAATCAACTTATCACTGCCAGGGATGTGCATGTAAATCTGTAGAGAACAAAAGAGCTCTAGGTAAGTGCCTAATAGTTCGTAGATGTAACACCATGCTGCTATAGTAAATATGAAAGGCAACACTCACCATGAGCGCATATTCCACTCGAATGATGTTGCAACCCAAAATGGAGGGCTTGATCTTGGGCACACGGATGCTCTTGCCCTGCCAGGCGTCGCACATGCCAGAGATGATGTGGTTGCCACGTACTGAGGAGAGTTTTTGCCTGAAGACCTTGGTGCGGCCATTGGCCTGGTAGGTGTGCTTGGCGACGATGGCTGCTTTGGGTACCACGATGCGAGAGCAGGTGTTCTCAAATTTGGCATCGATGCAGATCTCTTCACCCTCGCAGAAACCACGCCTGTCAATTTTGGCATTCAGAGAGACCTGGCCGTCAGGGATGAACATACAGGTGACCTTCTTCTCCTTCTTGCCTCCAGTAGGGGACTAGTTGTAGAAAAACAGAAATGTTGAGGACATGGTTAATTGTTATCTTCAAGAAGGATGTTTTAATAATCAAACAAGGAACTGCCGATGATCAGAATTTGGAAAAGCCCAATCAGAAGTGATCTGTGGTCTACAGCTCAAGGGAACTCGCGATATGAGGAACTCACCAGCAAGTCTGGAGTGTTGACATCCAAGGGCTCCTCAACCTCAAAGTGCCTCTTACACTCCAAGGCAGGCTGAGCGGGTCTCTCCATCAGAGCCTTCACAAAGTACTGAACATACCCAAACTTGCCCTTGTAGGAAGACACCAGTTGTCTGTTGGGAAAACAACACTTGTATTAATTAACCAACAAATGACTTAGAGAGAAATGAATGCCAGGAGTTTGTCAGCTGAAATGCTCACCCTTGTTGAGGAAGCTCAAAGCCAAATGAGTATTCATACTTGTTGCCAGGACGGAGGATGACCGAACCATCTGTGTCTGAGAAGCAAAGATAAGCATATAAGTTTTGAAAAGCTCCAAAAGATCTTCAAGACATGATACAAACAAAACAAAAAAATGAAATAAACCCATTAAAAACAAAGGAATCCCCCTTACTATGAACTATGAGTATGACTTTACCTTCAGTTAAGACCTTTTATTGAGATGTTTTTACATCTGACATGAAATATAGAACTATTTTCATATGAATAACATAATACTGTAACACATTCTTTAAATATCCACTATGTATTCCTTCTTCACAATGTACTGTAGTCACATTCCAGCATCAGCATCATCTCAACAAACGCATGTACCAAAGCTTTAAACAAACAGTTAAACAGTTTTAACTCACCTGCTGGATGGTCATCCAGGTGGACCACGTCTTCAAACTTCAAATAGTCAATTTCTTCACGGCATCTCTGTTTGCCTTTGGCGTACTCCACTTTAGCGCATCCGACTCCCAGGACCTTCATGGCCATCACCCTGGTCACCTCTAAGACCTCCACCAGGATCTTCCCAGCCACTTTATCTCCACTGCAGTAAAAGGTCTTGGATGGATCGTTGAAGACGATCTCGAAGACCTTGACTCTTTTTGTCATCGCCACCATTGTGATGTCTTAGAAACGTCCAAGCAGCAACGAAATGAAGATACGCGTCTAAAAGTTGGTAGTTCAACCAGATATTTAGTAGTCCTTCAAAAGTGCGTCCAAAGCGATTTAAAGATTGACCTAGTGTGAAATTCAGCAAACTAGCGCTTTATGCAAATTCACAATTCACACACTCCTTGCTCGCATGGTCAGTTTAGGAGCTTTGTGCACGGTGGGCTAGGCTAGGGTTTTATACTCAGACGCTTCTGCCAGTGAGTCAGTAGGCTTGTTTACCACTTCAGCTGTTCATGTGGAAGTGGTATGCACAGCATGGCTCAGCGCATGCACAGCGCTCCCATTGGTCGAAATTCGGTGTTTGTGTCGTCACCAGCCAATCAGCGACCAGAAGCGACGCGTGGACACCTCGTGGCTGAGAGCGCTGAGCGAGTGCGCCGCAGCTGCAGGAAGAAGAAGGGAGGAGGCGTGACTCCGCCGATGAAGTCTGAACAAAGGAGCGGGATGTTGCAAGGGCATGCCCAATAATTTAGAGAACCAATGAGAAATTCAACCGAAAACTTTAATGCGTGCTACGTTTGGATGTACTGGAACACAGCTGTGGGAGGAGAGAGGCGGTATTCCCCCGTTTTGGGTGTGTTGAAGGAAACTCAAGCCTCTTCTGGTACAAACTAGATCAACAACATCCTCCGAATAATAAGAAAGCACTTGACTGTGTTTACAGGATTAGTGCTGAACTCGGAACCGCATGCTGCTCTTGCTATTAATACGTATTTACACACTCTTGCTAATTATCTTAATATGGCAGAAATAGTAATAGTAGTATAACAGAGTGCGGTTCAGCAGCATACATTTGTATGATTTATGATGTGTTTGTTCTGTGAGAACATTCTCATGCACGTTTACGTTTGTCAACGTGTTTTTCAGAGGTCCTACACAACCCCTTGCACCCCTACCCTTGGGAGAGAGGGATTTTGGTGTTTTGAGGATTCTGGTATTTTATATGTAGCTACTGTATGGATATGATATGAAAACATCGTACTCGTGTGGCCTTTAAAGGGATAGTTCACGCAAGAATGAAGATTTACTCACCCTCATGTTGTTCCAAACCTGTATGAATTTCTTCTGGTGAACATAAAAAAAAGATATTTTCAAGGTTGCTTATTATGGCCATTTCCCAAAACTATGGAAAATGAGGGTGAGTAAATGATGACAAAATTGTTATTTTTGGGTGAACTATCCCTTTAACAAAGGGGGCTAGCACACTCTTGTATAAACTTGTTTCTTGAGATATTTTCTCTGAATTGTTGTAAATCATAGGCTAATTAAAAATGTGGTGAGATCTTGAGATCGCAAAAGGCAAATGTATATGTATATATGAATATGAATAGTCCATGTGGTGTCCGGATCTCCAGAAACACAGCATTGCTCTGACTCTAACCATTTTGAATTACATTTTCTAGAATTTATGAGTAGCACAAATTATTTTAGTTATTTCTCAGATAATGTATATATAGTATCTTCTTGTTTTGTTTTGTTTTTCTCTCCAGAAAGTGTATTTGAACTTGAATGAACTTGTTCAACAATCAACACCTCATCATACATTTTACAATAATGCACTAAGTTTATAGTTGTATTTGGCTTAAGTTTATTTGTTTACAGGGGCAATGCACGTTAATGAACATGACTGTAAATGTGCCAGAATTAGTGAGAAGGCTATTTTTCATCTGTACTCAAGTCACCCTAAAAAAAGCAAATATAGCATCTTATAAAAAAAGAAAGGGAAGAAATAACAGCAACAACAACACATTCACAACAATTATCAAAAAAGAAAATATTCAGTGGTGGCCAAAATGATTAGAACACTATTTTCACCAGATAAAAATGGTTTTAAGTCAGTTATTTCTATCTTTTGCTGTAGTGTGTCAGTAGGAAATGTCAGTTTACATTTCCAAACATTCATTTTGCCATGAATTGTAATAATCCAGTGAGATTTTTGTGCTCCACACAGAGATCTGATCTCACCATCATCCAGTCTGTCTGGAGTGACATGAAGAAACAGAACAAACTGAGACAGACTAAATCCAGAAGAACCGTGTCTTCAAGATGCTTCAAGAGACCTGCAAAGCTACCTGAAAAACTATGCACGAGTGCACCGAGGGCAAAAGCTGCTTTAAGCACAAAGGATGGTCACACCAAATGTTGGTTTCATTTAGCAAATATAAGTTAATTGATAAAGAAAATCTATTTATGACATTATTTTTGACAGGATCCTCATTTTACAGCATTTTTTACACAAGTGCCTAAAACTTTTCACAGTACTGTAGCTTTGCAGGTAGGTTTCTTGAAGCATCTTGAAGACACAGTTCTTCTGGATTTAGTCTGTCTCAGTTTGTTCTGTTTCTTCATGTCACTCCAGACAGACTGGATGATGATCAGATCAGATCTCTGTGTGGAGCACAAAAATCTCACTGGATTATTACAATTCATGGCAAAATGAATGTTTGGAAATGTAAACTGATATTTTCTACTGACACACTACAGCAAAAGATAGAAATAACTGACTTAAAGCCATTTTTTTAGCTGCTGAAAATACTAGTGTTATAATAATTTTGACCACCACTGAATAACAACATAATTCCACACATAAATCATACTAAAACATTATATTGTAGAAAAACGTATCTAAACTCATATTGTGCTATTAAGCTGACCTTAAGCAGTCTACACAATAAAATAATAATAATAGTAAATAATTTATTTATCAACCATTTCCATTATTTTAGGCTGTGGGAAAATGTAGGTCTCTCTTCTTCACTCTAATGACAAAGACCCATATCACAGGAAAGTGTTTTCTGCTCCGCATAACTGCTCTGCTTACTGAAGACTGAGTAGATTTCCTAGTTTTTACCCAAGAGACCATTTAACATGAATATGATTGAAATGTGAATTTAATGTTAATTGTTGGACAATTTAGGAGTAGGTTTGGCAAAAATAACGAGAACAGAGAACAACAGCGCCTCCCACTGGAAGAAAACTTTGTCGGGTTGAATGACATTGGCTCCCTCTGCTGGTCACAGCCGCGTATCAATAAAATATTGCCTATGAATGGAAAAATCAGTCAAAATAATTTGATATATATATTAAGGGGAGATACTGCAGGCAAAACCGTTTTTTCATGCACCTGTCAAGTTTGATATTTTGGGCTTTTTGATTTTTCATAAAGTTTTTTTTTTCAGACTAGTGGAAAGAAAACATCCTAAAGACACTGTTAAGTGTTTCTTTTATAGCACTTTATCTATTTGTGTCAGTAGATTTCAATTACAATACATATTTTTAAAGGCCGTTTTATCAAAATGAGTTTTTTTCTCCTACACTGAGCCATAAATCTCCACTTCAGTAGCACCTACACACACCAAACTTTACATTTTTATTCCTGTCTATATCCTGAAGGCTTTTACAGAAGGATTTGTTCATATATAATTTGCTTGATTTTAAACAACATTTTATTCCCCCCAAAATTGTGAAAATATATTGTTTTGTGTCTGTTCTAAGTTTTTTCTGAATTATGGAGTGACAAAATGAGATACCCAAATTTCCCTCTGTAAAAACTTTTGACTAATATGTAAAAAATAAAAATTAAAAAAGAATTTTGAAACTGACATAATCCAGTGTTTCGATTTTTGTACTAGAAATGTATGCAAATTAGCGCATATTTCATTAAATAATGCCTCATTTGCTTATTTAAACCTAACATTTTTGAAAACTTGTAATACAAAAAATGTTTGCAATTATCAATGTAATCAATCAACTAAGTAATGCGATAACTATTAGTTAATTTTTTTACTCTATTCACCTGCAGTGTCTCGCCTTAAAAAGTTTTTTTTAAAAAACTGAAAATAAAAAATAATTAAATTCATGTGCTTATTTTTTATTTTTGGGTGAACTATTCTAATTTCTCTGCACTTACAAGCTGCAAATGATAACTTGACACTTAATTTGAAAACGATCTCCTATGGCATGCATTTATAGGCTAAATGTTCAGGAAAACATAATTATATCATTATAACGTTTATATAAAAGGCGATTTAAATGACTAATAAGTTTATAATACGTTTATATTTCAGTGTTATTTATTAAACACATTCGAATAATTAATTGATTAGTACATTAAAAATATCTTTGGCTTTGGATTTTGTCTCAATGAAAACTTTTATTATTATTATTACTATTATTATTAGATCTCCGTTTTATACATAAGCCGGGACAATAAGAGTGTTTTAGGCACTTTATTTATTGCTTTAATAAGTGGCTGAAAAGACATAAAAAATGTACATAATTTTAATAGAAACTTGTGATACCAGACGACTGACAGCTGTCAGCATAGACGTAAATAATTAATAAATAAAATAATAAAAAAAATAATAACAAATACCTATACGCCTCATTGTATTTATGTCTATGGTTGTCAGTAGCAACCACAGAGCGCAGTACTTCCAGGTGAAAAGTCACTTAAAAGTCTCTCAAATATGGCTGCCCCCTTGGAGTTGTTCTGTTGGAAAGGCGACTATGGATTACCTTCAGTAGATGTCGACTGTTTAACTGTGCTGGTAAGAGAGAAACGCACTGGTTGACTGCATATCGCAATAGTTTCGCGGGATTTGCCGTAAATGTGTAGTATTTGTGTGTCGGCTGTCAGGAGAGATGGGAGGTGACTTACAGCACGCGTGATTGCCGCTGTCAGAAACACAGCTGTCTGTATGGGCTCAGGCTTAAAACCACCAAAAAGTCACATATCAAACCTGTGTGTTTCTGATAATATAATCAGCGATCATCCTGTTGGTTCAGTGGATGGGTTACAGAAATGACAGTAAATTAAGGATCGGAAATGAGATTACACTAGGTCAGACACACTGCAATAGGTGTACGTTATTCCAGTCCTGTTTGTTTCATGATCAGTGGCACAAACATTTGATTGGTGACCAAGTAATAATGTAGAATCTTAAATTTTCTCACTTAACTCTTAATATTTAATTGTTTAAAAATAAAAATAATGGAAATCTTATTTTGTATTTAAAATAAAAAATAAATTATATTTACAATTATGATATTACTGTGATTCAAACGTACAATACTATGACGGTTTTTTTTAAACCATATGTAGTGAGAATGGCTGATATTAAGTTCCCCTTAAGATTATTTATTAATTTCTTAAATTTGTCAGTAAATCTATTAGATTTATGATATTTTCAATGATATGTATGTTTGACTAGAGCATCTTAAAGAAATAATCCTGACCCTCAGGCCATCCAAAATGTAGAGTTTGTTTCTTCATTTGGAGAAATTTAGCATTCCATCACTTGCTCACCAACGGATCCTCTGCAGTGAATGGGTGCCGTCAGAATGAGAGTCCGAACAGCGGATAAAAACATCACAATAATCCACACCACTCCAGTCCATCCATTAACATCTCGTGAAAGCGCAAAGCTGCGTGTTTATAAGAAACAAATTAAGACAATTTTAACTTTATTCTAAAATACAAATCTTGAGTCCCATATATTGCTTTCTGCAGTAAAAAAGTAATCTCAATCAGGAGTGAAATATGCACAGATCAAGCACTGTTGGAGGAAGCATTATTATGGATTATGGACTCATATTTTGGCCAGAAGTGATGGTTAAAAAGTTAAAAACATCTTGATGGATTGTTTCTTTAAAAAAACCCACAGCTGTTTGGACTCTCATTCTGACGGCACCCATTCACTGCAGAGGATCCATTGATAAGCAAGTGATGTAATGCCAAACTCTGTTCATGTGAAGTAACAAACTCATCTAGCTACATCTTGGATGAACTGAGGTTGAGTACATTTTTAGCAAAGTTCCATTTTTGGGTGAACTACTGCTTTAAGGAAGACACGAGCAAATTTCTTAATGTCACACTGACCCTCCACCAGCTTAAGCAGAGATGCTGAGTGTTCACATCTACTACATTTTTTATTTATTTATTTCTTTTTAAAAGACATCAGTAATAGTGTGCAGTGGCCGTGTGTCTATTATCACTCATCTTTGTTTGTGTACACTCAGTGTGGATGATGGTAGAGAAAGACAGGATTATCTGCCCGTCTGACACAGCTGTCTAAACAGCCAGCGGTTTGTGTGGAGATCCAGACTCCCCAAACACAAAAACAAACAGTAACTGAGAGCTTCTCATGTTTCCCAACAGTGACGGGGAGAAAATTGAAACTTCAGGACAAGGATAATGACTGAATTCAAACTTATTTTCAGCATTAATGGCCATGCAGTCATCCTGCTATTATTTAATCATTCTGTGGTTTCTTTTTGATGGCTTAACATTCGAATTACCTAGATTCTTTGAAACTTTAGTAGAAGGCTTTCACAAATGAATTGCTTGTAATAAAATGTATTCATCATTTAGCTAGAGAATTAAATCAGGTATTGCACAAATGCAGTGCGACACAACTGGCGCTGAATACAATTTGCCAGGACTTGTTTTGAGTAGAGTGATCATGTGGTGAAGGCACCTGAATCAGCTCTTTAAATGGCTAAAGTCTGGATATTTGCCTGTATGGTTATAATACTTTTCTTCTTGTTTTGATTGCTATTTAACTTCTGCCATGATCAATAAGAACAATTACACAAACTAAAAAGGTACAGATAGGTTAATGTAAATGATTGATTGCCGATAAAAGTATCTCACATTTTTGGTGGATTGACTTTAAAAATGTTTTCATAGTTTCTCATTACATATTTTTCAGCTTTGTGGTAAAACGATGGAGGCTGCAGAGGTTTTTGCAATGGTGACGGCTTTCCTCTCTCGTCTAGCCTAAACATTTTCATGGAGAACGGGTGGTTTTTTGGCTTCTCTGTCTACAGATCAGTCATCACAGAGGCTCGAGTCTCTTAAATGTCGAGTAGAGTAAAGCTGTATAAGCAGATGCTGGGAAAGGGAGCTATATTTGCTCAAATATTTGGGTGGATCATCACATTGAAAATTGCTTTGTTGGAATATGTTAGATAAAACTGCTTAAAAAGTGAAAGGGCAAAAAAAAATTAAATTGGATCGAGATTCAAAGCAGTGGTACGTTCAATAATTTTTACTAATAAACCAATAAAATGCGATCACTTGGAATATGAAGCGTTGGAGTAATCTTGTCAGTAAACATGCAAAAACATCTCTTTTAAATTCAGTGCCTCAAACAAAATGCTTGAGTGTCTTTCGAAGTTTCTATGCTTTGAACTTAACTATTTTTTTTTTTAATCCAGCATTTAGTTGCTCCTCTCAAGCATTCATTGCTGCAGTATTGGAAAACCTGTGCAAGTCAGCCAATCGGAATTAGACTTTAGCCTTCACAAAAGTGTTTCTAGTTTTTGTGAGTACATCACTTATATAATTGACTAAGTTTCACACTAGACAACTAAATAATGTCTATTGTTAACAACTGGCTAATACACTGATAGATTTCAAGTTTAGTTGTTATGCCTTCAAGTCATGCCTTTTTGCGAATAGAAACTGATTGAATTTGGAATATCCATATCATGTGTATCTGTCTATCTAGATTAATGTATATGGTGATTCAGTTGCCAAGATGTGTGTAGAGTTGTGACAGTCCATTCAAAACTAGCAGTTCAGCTAGAAAATTGAAGTCTTTACAAGATAATCAAGCTGTGTGTTTAGTGCCAAAGGGTTCACTCAGACTGCAACATAAAACCTTCATTCATGTTTTTCTAAGATCGTCTGCACGTTTCAGAGCAGTAGCACACGAATAAGTGGGGAAGTGGGCTTTACTCAACGAGGTGAGCATTACTTTAACTGCAGCCAGACTCTTTCTCAAGCCCTTCTCAGGTTACCAGATCAAGCCATGCAATTTATAGGCTAATCTTAATCATGTTGTGTTTATGCCTATTTTATTACTGGTTTCAATTCTTTATTGTCCCATGTCATCTTAAATTTTGGGATACAAGATTTATCTCTGTTCCAGACATGCTATTACTCTTGTACTCTCTTAGGTTTACATAAACAAAGAAAAGATAAACTATGAATTCTTTTCGTACTAAATGCCTTCTCAGCACGGCAGTCGGGAGCCGCAAACCACACTGGAATTTACAGAGCGGCAGCGCTGCCGTTTGATCTGCTTTAATGGTAATTTCGAGACTGGCTGGAAATAAGATGCTATCTCAGGTCTGGTCTGATTTTTCCTCCTCCAGCTTTATCTTCGCTCACTTTCATAAATTCCTCTGAGTGTGAAAGATGATTGACATCTTCATGCTCAATTTAATGCAGCTGACTGCAAAATTTGGTTTACTAACAGGGCTTGGGGTGAGTCCAGAATTTGATCCCCCCCCGCTAGCAAACATGAGACCCTCCCAGACGCTAACTCATGTCAGCACATTTTTGGTCGGCACAATTAGTGACTTACCCGTCGAGCCCCACAGAAATGTCTCAATAGCAATGTGGCAATACTCGGATGATTCAGCCCTGCTGTTACTCAACTGAATGGAATCTGTACTTGAGAAAGTAATGACAGACTTGCTATGCATTTTATCCCCATTAAAAAAAAATATATATATATATATATATACACTAGACTGGTCAATACATCTCTACCTGTGCTGTAATTCATATTTTATTAGGGGTCAATGACATGACACTCAGTTTATGAGTAAGAGTAATTTGGCATAATGGTTAGGCCTAGTTCTTACAAATTTTAACAAAACTGCAAACAAAATGTTTTCAGGCCAAAAAGTACTAAAAAGACTGTGTTCACATAGTCTGGGTCCTGATTAATTACAAATGGTTCCCATTCACTGTAAAAATCTGATTTTTCAAAGCTGTAAATAAAACAGATTAATGGAGTGCATTTTTAAAAGAAAGTAGTATTTTAAGTTCGTTTCTACATGAGTAGTTTTTTGGTGTACCTGAGATAAAATTAGGAATTTACTTCCAGAAATCCAATGTTGCACTCTGTTGTGTAAGACTTTTTGATTTGTAGCTCGGCATGAATGAGTTAATTCTATGTTTTCTCTGCCTTTTGTTCTCTAAGGCCTATGCCAAGTTTGCTGGTGCTCCTCTTAAAGTTCACAAAATCACCAACCCATGGAGAAGCCCTACAGGTGAGTTTACCACTGGAGTGCAGAACCTAAATTGTGCCTGAATCACGTCAAGCTTCACTGGTCATCTGATATATGAAGCTGTTAAAGACTGAATAACAGCTTGTATGTGTGATGCACAAGGGAACCTTAGACTGCTCATTACACCCTCTTTCAGTTTGGGTCAGAGTTCAATAGGTCATAGGTTAATGGGTCAAGCATCCACTGACTTCTGGAACCCTTTGAGGAGAGCGTTAGTTTTGAATACACTTGCACTTAAGGCAGGGTGTTGAATTCAGTTGAATTCAGTTCAATTCAATTCAATTCAAGTTTATTTGTATAGCGCTTTTCACGATACAAATCGTTGCAAAGCAGATTTACAGAAAATTTTAAGTTTATACATTATGTTTAGGAGTAGGTTATTAGTGGTATAAAGAAAATCATGCAGTTAGTTAAATTACATGTAATCAAACAGACGGTGAACACTATTAACTGCAGGGATTATAGGTTGCGATTAAACTTAAACTTATTTTACATTTTAATTGATTAAACTTAAATTTTAAGTTATTAAACTTATAGCAAAATTTGGTAGTTTTGTATGTTGTTCCAGGTTTAGCATAATCTGAGGTCCTCTGGGGGGTTGTGCGGTCATCTCATCTCAGGTGTTCGGTCATCTCAGATCTTCGTAAGAGTCGGATCCGGATTCATGCTTGTGTGATTCCTAGTTGCCTCGGGATGCGAGTTCCGTTGCAGAAACAGAGAAGCAAACATAGACAAAATTAGCGTAGCTGCTTTTACAACCTTAAAATTATGTTCAACCCAAGTAAAAGAATGATAAAGTGCATTTGATCAGATGTATCTGACGTACAAGGTTATGAGATACATTATGTGAATGCTTGGCTAAAGAGATGTGTCTTTAAGCTAGATTTAAACAGAGAGAGTGTCTCTCAACCCTGCACGTTATCAGGAAGGCTATTCCAGAGTTTGGGAGCCAAATGTGAAAAAGCTCTACCTCCTTTAGTGGACTTTGCTATTGTAGTTACTACCAAGAGTCCAGAGTTTTGTGATCTTAGGGAGCGTGATGGATTGTAGCGTGATAGAAGACTAGTTAGGTATGCAGGAGCTAAACCATTAAGGGCCTTATAAGTAGTAGTATTTTGTAACTGATGCGGAATTTAATAGGTAGCCAGTGTAGAGATTGTAATATTGGGGTAATATGATCATATTTTCTTGACCTGGTAAGGACTCTAGCAGCTGCATTTTGAACTACCTGTAGCTTGTTTATTGAAGATGCAGGACAACCAGCTAGCAGTGCATTACAATAGTCCAGTCTAGAGGTCATGAATGCATGAACTAGCTTTTCTGCATCAGAAACAGGTAACATGTTCCGTAGCTTGGCAATGTTTCTAAGATGAAAGAATGCTGTTTTGTTTTTGAATTCTTCTCAGATTTTTTCCGCTAGGGTTAACATGTGAGTTGTGTTCTCCTCCAACAGGTACTCTGCCTGCTCTGAAGACCAGGGAAGAAGGAAGTATCTCCCAACCCAGTAAGATCATCATTCATCTCAGGAAACAGGTGAACAACCCCCCTCTCAACCTTCAGAGAGAGGCCAACGAGACACACACACACACACACACACACACACACACACACACACACACACACACACGCACACGCACTCTCTCAACAGGTGAGGATTAGACCCTAAAGCTCCTCAGCATCTAAATCAAGATCTGCATCTCTGCATCCTCAGAAAACAGGTGAAGGATTTTCCTTGAACCAGTTTATGAGCAGATGCTAAGCAGGTTGTGAGAGAGTGTTAAGTGATATAAAGACAGCTGTTCTGAAGCTCTTTTTTTTAAAAAAATGGTTAATAACATCTGGAGTTGGAGACCTGGAAACCTGTACTCTTTCCAAGTATTTGTGTGAAAATTCTAGCACAGTGACATGAGTCTGTTTATTGATGGTGGTGTTTGACACATTTTTCTACACTACTGATTACGTTTATATGCTATTAAGTATGATTCAAAAGATTGTACCTCATCCAGAGATCTCAGTAAAATGATTATTGAAAAATCCTAATGGAATACTCTGCCACATTTGGCACAATGGATATAACACATGAAGTAGAAAGTTAACTTACGTTATTCTCTGAGAGACAAATGTGCCAAATATTTGTATTTTAAAAGAGTACCGGTCAGGTTATGTCACTTTTATTATTTTAAAAAGAAAATAATTCAGATTACTCTTGACATTATTGGTGATGTGAGTTGTAGCTGTGAGGAGAGCGGTTTCCCAGCAACATCTTCTGGTTTGTGTTTTAAAGGAGGTAGGTATGGCATGACCTTTTATAGCTTGTTAGCGGTGAACTAAGAGTGTGCACAGCATGTCCGAGTTACTCCCATGAAAGAGACATGGAAATTGACTAATTTTATTGCTTAAAGCTGTCCCTTTGTTGTATCCATTTAGTCCTTGAGAGGGTTTCTGGCTTTGTAAACACATTATGTCTAAACACATCATGGTCAGTTATGTTCACTGCTAACAGTTACATTTACAACTGCTGTCATACTGCAGCTGCTTTGATTGTTAGTCACTGCTTTTCAGTAGACGAACAACACCGTACAATTTAGTGCAAATGTGATGCGTGCTTTTGACAGTTGCCGTTAAATACTGTCTGTTTTTTTTCAGAAGTACAATGCAGACTATGACCTATCAGCAAAGGAGGGTGCAGATACGCTTGCCTTTGTCTCTCTACTGGAGGAGAAACTGCTACCTGCACTGGTGAGGAGTGAGCAGCAAAACACAATGAAACAGATATAACACTATATGAACAAAAGTATTGGGACACACCTCTTAATTACTGAATTCAGGCATTTCAGGCTTATTGCCAAAGGTATATAAAATCAAGCACCTAGCCATGCTGTCTGCATTTACAAACATTTATGGAAAAATGGGTCGTTCTGAGGTGCGTTTCCCATACAACGATGTAACTCACTGATTAACTATCATATTACGATGCATCACTGTGGAAACTAACTAGCTAGTAACGACTGTTTCTCGAACATGGTCACATCTCCACCGTTTGAACCACATTGGCAGTGCTGGGGAAAGTTACTCTTAAAAGTAATGCATTACAGTATTGCGGTACTCCATAAAAAGTAACTAATTGCTTTACTTTTTAGGAAAACAATGCATTACGTTGCTTTTGCGTTTCTCAGATAGTAGTAACTCAGATATTTTCTTGTAAATATAAAAATAATGTGTTACTTTACTAGTTACTTGGAAAAGTAATCTGATTACATAACTCGTGTTGCTTGTAATGCATTACCACCAACAATATATGATTGGCATTAATGTCATCACATGCATGTGGTGGAGTAATAACTGCTGATTAATTGATTCGAGATCTCTGAGATGCTGTATTGAATGGCATCTGATGACTACTTTACTATTTTTGGTTCCCTGTCATTTTGCTTTATTTGATGTTTGATTCATCGTGGGTTCCCTCCAGTGATGGGAATAACGGTGTTATAAATAAACAGCGTTACTAATGGCGTTATTTTTTTCAGTAACGAGTAATCAAACGAACTACCCGTTACAACGCCGTTGCCGTTACTGACAATAAATTACGGCGTAACTTTAATTTATTATAATATTATAATTTTATTTTTCAGTTTATCTGAATGGATGCACAGTGTACCTGTATTTGACGTTCCGTAAACTCTAGTGTGAAGGCGCACAACTTGCCGTCGCTTTGTCACACAAACATGTAAAGAAAGAGACAGAGCGAGAGAGTCTTGTAACATGCAGAATTGACGCGCTACATGTAAACAATATTCTCTGTTGTATTTTCCTGTCAAAATAATGGAGTTCCTTTGGAATTCTTCAGCTTTTAAGAACTGCTGGTTTCTATGGTTGTGGGCGGAGCTAATGCGCAAACGACAATCTCATTGGCTGGCGCTCACCTATTATCGTCCCTGTTTTGATTTCAGCAAATCAATTCGAGCGAACGCAGACAACGTGATTAATATTCATGAACCCAGCAGCTCATTAATCCTTAGTACATTTTATATTGTTAGTAGAATTCGTAGTAGTTTTGTTATCTGATCAGTATTATTATTATTTTTTTTTTTTTTTTTTGCTTTTTGTTATAGAAACACTAAATGACACTGTCTTAAGCACCACCACCAGTCCTAAGTTCAGTCAACATGACAAATATGCATTCATACATGGTTATTCTAATTACTAAAGTTCTATCATGATAAAATGCTAAATTATCATAATATTATAATGCTTGACTGACTGATGCTAAGTGTCAGATATTAAAAAAAAAAAAACTGCCATTTAATACAAACATAAGCTTTATGTATATACACACACACATACATATATATATATATATATATATTATATGTGTGTGTGTGTGTGTGTCACATTGTCCCACAGAAACATTAAAATAGTGTAGATTAGTGTACAATGTTTTATAATAAGAATTTATTCTATTTAGTGTCCATTTCATTCATTTAACATATTTAATATTGGGGGCATCCAAGTTATTTGACATATTTGAACATTTTTTTAAAAAGTAACACAAGTTACTTTCCCTGGTAATTAGTTACTTTTATAATGAGGTAACTCAGTTACTAACTCTGTTACTATCTGGTTCCCTCTTACATCATACTCTGGGGTTCCCTTGCACATTTATGCATACGCGCACTCTTCAAAACATGTTGACTGTTGACATACTAAAATATATAGATTCGTACATATGTGATGCAATCTAGGAAAACCCACCACATGGTGAAATTTTACCTATTATAACCTATGATACAATAAAAAGCTGGTATCAAGCCCTTTCCAAAACTGTTTTTATTTTGTCCATAGCTTGAAATTAACAAAAGTTATGGCTATCTGAAGTTGGCTGATCACCATGATTTTCAGGAACAAAAATTTGAGAAAAACTGGTTTAAAGAGAGCCAATGAAAATAAAAGCACAACAGTCAATTATTACAAGTAAAAGTCACTTTACTGTGGTAAAAGACTTATTTTAGTCACTGTACATGTTGTAAAAGATACAAAATGACCCCAAGGAACACACAACACTTGCAAACATTTGAACATTAAGTGTATATCTGTTCATAAAACATCACAGATTACAGCGTGTAGGCTATCTCCAGTTCTTCTCCTGTTCTACTACTCTGGATTTATAATACATAACTAGACACAGTTCAGAACTGTAACTTGTAGTTTTGTGTTCTGAACTTGTAGTTTTATTTCACACTGTCACTGTTTGAACTAAAAAAATAATAATAAAGAGTAGCGTTAATATTAAAATGGTGCTGGTCCCTTTAAGAACGAGAGCTCTGTCAAGAGCGCTATACTTCTTCATTACACAAGGAGACTAGCTAACATTACCCCAAACTTTGCATGCTATAGAGAAGGACAGTCTTTTCTGTTTGCTACAATAAATCACTATTTTTTTTCTGCATTAAACAAGTGAATTTTGCCAAGATATTTTCAGAGATGATAGACAGGATGTTATAGAATAATAATTTAATGAAAACCTAATTTTGACAAAAATAAAAAGACATTCAATCTATTTTTTTGAATTTCCCAAAAATGTCCCAGCACGACATCCGATGGGTTTTCCCAGATCGCATCCCATATATGTAAATAGAATGGAAGATATTGATTGTATTGCATGTTAGCTTGCTTATTGAGCCCAAGAGTATAATTTATTTAAGTCCATATGTCTTACTAACAGGTAACTATGATTCTAAACACCGGTCGAGAGCCATAGTTCCAACTATGTAAGTTTGTAAATTCTCATTTGAACCATGGTTTCGGGAAACAACGGATCGTTGAACTTTGTTGGTAAGAACGGAACTTGCGACCATAGTTGGCTAACGATGCTTTTGGGAAACGCACCCCTAAAGAGCTCAGTGAATTCAAGTATGGTGCTGTGATAGGATGCCATCTTTGCAATAACTCCATTTTCGTCGCTACTAGATATTCTGTAAGTGGTATTATTGGAAAGTGGAAGCATGGCGCTTCATGAAATTGCTTTCCGTGGCCGAGCAGCTGCATGCAAGCCTCACATCACAAAGTACAATGCCAAGCCTTAGATGGAGTGGTGTAAAGCAGCTGCCACTGGACTCTGGAGCAGTGGAAACCTGTTCTATGCATTTACGCTTCTCTGTTTGGCAGTCTGATGGGCGAGTCTGGGTTTGGTGGATGCCAGAAGAACATTACCTGCCTGACTGCATTGTGCTAGCTGTAAAGTTTGGTGGAGGATGGATAACGGTATGGGGCTGTTTGGTTTGGCTAGGCCCCTTTACTTCCAGTGAAGGGAAATATTAATGCTTTGGACAATGCTATGCTTTCAGCTTGTGGGAACAGTTTATGGAAGGCCCTTTTCTGTTCCAGCATGACTGTGCCCCAGTGTACAAAGACTGGTCCATAAAGACATGGTTGGATGAGTTTGGTGTGGAAGAACTTCTCCCCCACACAGATCCCTGACCTCAACCCCATCAAATACCTTTGGGATGCACTGGAATGGAGACTGCAAGTCAGGCCTTCTCATCCAACATAAGTGTCTGACCTCACAAATGCTCTACTGGATGAATGGGCAGAAATTCCCACAGAAACACTCCAAAATCTAGTGGAAAGCCTTCCCAGAAGAGTGGAATCTCCAAATATGTATTTAGAATGTTATTAATGTCCCTGTCAGTGTAATCGTCAGGTGTCCCAATACTTTTGTCTATATAGTGTACCTCTGATTTAATAATACATATTCAAATCCATACTATTGTATCCAATATACACACTCCTTTAAATGTTACAGTTCATATGGCTCATTGCAAAGCTCTTTCTCCTTGAGCTGAACTCTGCATGATGACACCATTCAAATGTTGATGTTTGATCTTTCACTGTCCCACTGAGGACATCTGTCATGTTCAGTGATGTGCTGCACAGCCTGTTTTCCTCTTTAAAACTGTAAAACAGAGGCATTAACAGTCTTAGTGGAACTTATGGGGGTTTCACAGAACTCCACTTATGTTTCTGACCACTTCTTTCTGTGTAGATCTACACACTGTGGATAGACTCTAAAAACTATGTGGATGTTACACGGTGCTGGTATGCAGAAAACATCTCCTTCCCTCTCAACTTCCTGCTACCCAACCGCATGCACGTCCAGCAGCTGGAGAAGTTGAGGCTTGTGAGGGGAGACCCAGTCCTGGAGCCTGGTGAACAGCTGGAGAAAGAGGTGAGCAGGGAACTGAAGATTTTACTTCTGTTGTTCACCCAAAGAATCAAGAAATACTGTAGGTTAGGGGTGTGTGCAATACTGACAAAAATGGTATCTCAATATTTATTTGGGATTTTTTTTCGATAACAATAATTAGAAAATATTTTGCTGACCGTGTTTTTGTGCTGGTACCTTGGCTGGTTTATGTGGAAGCCCGTTTCCACTGAATAAAATTTTTTAAAAAAGGTAATTGTGACTTTTTGTCTCACAATTCTGACTTTTTTTCTCAGAATTGCATGATACAAACACGCAACCCAAGTTATAAAGTCAAAATTGCTATTCTGAGAAATGAAGTCAGAATCATCTAGCACGAGTAAATGCATTTAAAAACACTCCCATTATAATCAGTGAAGCTATCTACACTGTATGATGAATAAATCTCTTAACCCCTTATTTATACTGCATATGTTTGTGGCGCGTTACGGCTCCGACATGGCCACCGGAGCTGATCGCAGCCACTCTTAAGTCAAAGGAATCAGCAACAGGCGATATGTCTGACTATCGTCTATCGGCACAACCCTACCAGGGACTTAAGATGGCATCTCCCTGCCTTAATGAGTGATTCATTGAGTCATTCATTCAAATGATTTGTTCAGAACGGCTGATTTATTTAGAAATGAAGCGAGTGACTGTCTTTATGAATAGATCATTGAATCATTAACTCAATTGATTAGTTCAAAAACACATTCATTCAGGAACGAAACATTGTATTGTTGCTCAGAAACACACAAATGTTCTGCTCCAGCTTTGTTTGAAACTGTTTTCATTGGCGAAACAGAAAAACAGACAATATTGTGTCTATAATGTAACTTACTCAATATTAATTGTATTGTTTGTTGAACTATTTTATAAAATCAATGCAACACATGTGATTGCACTCATGTGCTAATATTTGGGAAAACTGCATTCTTTCTTTCGTGATAATGCTTAACTATATCATAGGCTATCTAAACAAAAACAATCAGTCTGTGCAAGAAACTGAACATTATTTACAACATTATTACCTGTAATCCAGAGCCGTAATCCAAAGTTATAACCGATTTTTATTTTGGCAATTTAAGCACTGTTAAACACTTTTCTAAAATAGTTAAAAGGCAGTATAATAAAGGTTTACTGTATGCTAAAGTAAAAGCTAATCCAAAATTATGTCATCAGGAGATTATTTTATTTTATGTCAACATAAGATGCTACATTCAAACCATGAGAACACATTAGAAGGTCATTTCTATATGTAGACTTTGTTTTTGACTGTCTGTTGGTGGTCTACATTTGTTTCAAAGACACTCCTGGATTGTTCTGCTGGATCTCCATCATATGTTTACACAACATAGAAAGAATTGGGTCAGATGACTGATTGCCATAGCAACATGTCTTTGTGTTATCACTGCTTTGGTGGGTTTAGAAGAAGGCTATGGAAGAGATAGTCATGAGCGAAGACAGATATACATGTCCTTTTGTACAAATACTGCCAGCAGTTATGATAGATTGTTTTTGGAAAATTAAACGTAATCTTTGTGTTTGTGTTTCTGCTTTGTAGCTTTATCGTGATGCATTTGAATGTATGACCCTCCTATCGCAGAGACTGGGGTCACAGAAGTTCTTCTTCGGAGACTCGTAAGCAACACCAGTTGTGTGTAATTCCGTAATTTGTCTATGTATGTGTTCGTGTGTGAGATCGTGTGCATCTGTGACTGTGATGTTTCATGTGCTTGCAGTCCCTCATCGCTGGACGCGTATGTGTTTGCACACCTGGCTCCTCTGCTGAAGATCAAACTGCCTAATGGAAAGCTCCAGCAGCACCTCAACTCTCTGAACAACCTGCAGCAGTACTGCACCAACATCCTGGCACTCTACTTCCCCTCGGATGCACCAGGTGCATATTGTTGCCTTATGCTGCGTTAAAAACATTTTGCTCTAGTACTTTTAGTAGTAGTAGTAGTAGTAGTAGTAGAAATATTATTAATATAATACAAATGATAATACCAAAAAAAATGTACTTAACTTTTATTTAGTATAATATGGTTAATTTAAAATAATAATTATAATTAAGAAATTATAAATTATTATAAATTATAATTATTATTATTATTATGCCAAAAAAGTACATCATTTTTATTTAATATAATATGGTTAATTTAAAATAATAATGATGATAATAATAATTATAATTAAAGTTTAATTTAGTTTATATAAGGTTAGTTTAAAATAACAATAGTAATATTAATAATAATACTTAGTAGTATAAATAATATAAATATAATACAAATAGTAATACCAAAAAATTACAACAACAGTTTTATTTATTATGGGTAGTAGTAGTTGTAATAATAATAATAATAATAATAATAATAATACCAACAATACTTATTATATCATTATTAGTAGAAGTAGAAGTATGAGTATTATGAATATAATAGAAATAAAAATACAAAATAATGACTTTTATTTAATGTTTTAATAATAATAATAATAATAATAATAATAATAATAATAATAATAACACTTAATTTAATAAAGTTTATTAAATTAAATTAAATGAACAATGATAAAGTAGTATTAGTAAACTAGTAGGAGAAATATTATAAGTAATATTACTTTAATTAAACTTAAAGTAAACCTAATTTAACAAGTTTAATTTCTTTTTCTTCTAATAATCTTCGGATTATTATCTAATAATATCTAATAATATATTTTAATAATAACAATAATAATAATAATAAATAATAATATAGTTATTTAAAAAAATCAATTAAACTTATTAAATTGAGGTAATTATTTTGTATTTTTGTTATATTCACTACATTTTACTACTACTACTACTACTGCTATTAATTATTATTATTATTATTATTATTATTATTATTATCATTATTATTATTATTATTATTATCATTACTACTGTTATTTTAAACTAACCTTAATAAATTAAATAATAATAATTAGTAGTATTAGTAATAAATATTACGTTAACAATATTTATTACTAATACTACTACTACTACTACTAATTATTATTATTAAATAATAATAATTAGTAGTAGTAGTATTAGTAATAAATATTGTTAACGTAATATAAATAATACAAAATTTAATGCAAAAACTAAAAAAAAAAAAACAATTATTGGATTTGTTTTTATTATTATTATTATTATTATAACAATATTATCATTTAATTTTATATGGTTCTAAAAAAAACATTGTTGTGAATGGAAAGTAAACTAAATGAACAAATGATATCTGAGCCATCTTTTTGGACCTGGTATAATAGGAATGCAAAGAAAACTGGGTTCATTCTGTTCACTTTTTGGTCCATTTAAAGGGGTCTGAGCTTGGTTCGTTTAAAGTAGACTCAGCTAACTTTAAACCTTTTAACTGACACTAACCACATTTAAACTTACCTTCTATTTTTCAGAGGCACCAGGTCGCAAGATTCATGTTCAGCGTGACGGCAGTGACTTCGACAACGAGCCCCACAAGCGGCGTAACCAGATTCTCTCTGTTCTGTTCGCTGTGGGAGCCATGCTGGGTTACGCCATCCTCACCGGGATCGTTACGATCAAGCGCGAGCGGCCACAGCTGAAGAACTCCAGCCATGATGATGGCGATGATGAAGACGAGGACTAAACGAAGAAGGAAACATGGGATGGAAGCCACAAGGGACAACAAGCGCACATTATCGCTCACTTGCCGTTCAGAGTGAAGCTGCACACACTATTACCTCAGTTCTTTATAATCTCCCATCATGCATGTGCGCTATAACAGAATCGCTCTCTTGATGTAGCCTCAAGCGAGCCCCATATTGGTGCTTTTAATTATTGTTAATATAATTGTTACTATAATAGTTGTGATCTGTAATTTTGTCAGGTCTGGTACAGGCAGGAATTTTGACTTTGATTTTCAGGTCATTAAAAGACGTCTCACAGCTTTGTTTTATCTTCTGGTCTGCATTCAAGTAAACATGCCACTTGAAAAAACACTCCATCTGGGTAACATTTATCTTGTATGTTAAGAAGACAAACACTAATATGAGAAAACTGGTCATGCTCGAATACGTCATATATACACTACCAGTCAAAAGTTTTTAAACAGTGAGATTTTTTTAAAGAAGTCTCTTCTGCTCACCAAGCCTGCATTTATTTGATCCAAAGTACAACAAAACAGTAACATTTTGAAATATTTTTACTATTTAAAATAACTTTTTTCTATTTGAATAGATTTTAAAATGTAATTTATTACTGTGATTTCAAAGCTGAATTTTTAGCATCATTACTCCAGTCACATGATCCTTCAGAAATCATTCTAATATGCTGATTTGCTGCTCAAAAAACATTTATTATTATTATTATTATTATTATTATGTTGAAAACAGCTGAGTAGAATTTTTTTTCAGGTTTCTTTGATGAATAGAAAGTTCAGAAGAACAGCATTTATCTGAAATAGAAATCTTATGGAAAATTATAAATGTCTTTATTACTTTATCACTTTTGATCAATTTAAAGTATCCTTGCTAAATAAAATTATTCATTTCTATAACCCCTTACAAAAGCTTTTTATTTCAGATAAATGCTGATCTTTCTGTTAATAAAAGAATCCTGAAAAAAATGTAGTCAACTGTTTTATATATCAATAATAATAATAATAATAATAATAATAATAAATGTTTCTTGAACAGCAAATCAGCATATTACAATGATTTCTGAAGGATCATGTGACACTTAAGACTGGAGTAATGATGCAGAAAATTTAGCTCTGATCACATGAATAAAATACATTTTAAAATATTCAAATAGAAAGTTATTTTAAATGGTAAAAATATTTAGAAATTTTACTGTTTTTGCTGTACTTTGGATCAAATAAATGCAGGCTTGGTGAGCAAAAGAAACTTTTTTTTTTTTTTTTTTTTTTTTTTTTTTTTTTAAATCTTACTGCTCAAAAAACTTTGGACTGGTAGTGTACATAATCATTGACCTTAAGAAAATTAACCATGGTTTTATTATAGTAAAAGTGTAGTTGATTGCCAGATTTGTTACATTTGTATAACCACAGTTTTACTACAAATGCCATGGTTAAGCTATGGTTAGTGTAGCAAATTTGTGGCTACCATGGTTTTTGAGTTTTATTTGTAGTAAAACCAAGGTTAATTTTTGTAAGGGGAAATTAGGAATACAGAAGAAACATTAACAGCTGCACCATTATACTTTAACACTTTTAGACAAGCTGTTAATATCACATTAATTTGGTGCAGTGACCTGATATTCTGTGCTGCAGACTAAACATGCTGTCAAGCTATATTAACGTTTCCAACGCATTGCAGAAATCGCACAGAGCATTCTTGTCAGACTTCTTATCTTAAAACAACCATCTAGGAGCTCTTTGACCACTCAAGACCCAAAGCTTTATAAATCAGCCAGATTTTAAAGCTCTCCTGAGAACTGCTGACGAGAACTTTATTTCATGCCAAACATTGCAGTTAAGTCAGAGTCTTTATGGCCATTATACAGCTGGGCTTCTCCATCCCAGCTTCTCACTGGAAACCCAAGGCACACTGGGGTCGTCCATTTTGTTTCTCTGAGGCCAGACCTACACTGTACCTCACAGGGTTGAACTTTCTCAAAGAGGTTTCCACAAAACATCTTACTGTCAGTCACTGGTGCAACTGCAAAATCATGACGAGATTCCACATTTATTTTGCAATGTTTTGTTTGGTACATGCTGCTGTTCATCTGTGTTTGCTAGTCTATAAATAATAAAAAGCAATCAACTTGAGTACTGAAGCAGTATTTAACAGTTATAACAACAAAGTACACAGTCTTTTTCTGGATTCTTTCAGCATTAAGAACAAGTATCAGTCATCAGTGTGTCCAATATCATAGGATAAGAGGATTGTTTACACAGCTTGCATGTGTTTAAATGTATTACTGTTCTACAATCTTAGGATGTCTTGATCAAAATTCTTTCTGGTCGACTTGTTCCAATTATGCTGCCGTTTAGTGTCAAGTTCAACATTTAGTTGAAAATTGCTGCCGCCCACATTCCCTGAGTTTTGAGATGTCTGTGTTTTGTATGTAACGAGAGTGTTTCAAATGACGGTAGAAGGACTCAACATTGCTACCGCTGTGGTGTGTCAACCTAGGTTACTCTCAGTTTGGTTGAACCAATCAATAGCAAAGCTGTTACTAAACTATTTTTGCCATGATTATGAAGTTGTGTTGAATCTTAAACCAAGTGGCATGTGTTTTAAAGAAAGATAGCACTCCAAGGAGCACATTTCACAAAGTTTGTTAGTTTTCAAATTATAAACGAGATAAAAGTATATTTAGCAACCTTCTGGCTTGCAGATTTTAGTGGAACAAGGTAATGTAATGAACTAGACTTCATATGTCCATACAATGTATGCAAATTCATTTAATTAAGTTTGTAATGTAGGTACATTTACTTTAGCCTACTCATTTCCACATTTGTCAAGTAAAGAATATGCGCACTTAGCCTATCTTTGCCCATTCCTGAAAATAAAAGGACCTCAAATGCAGTTGCTAGGTTTTCTGGACCCCTACAGTTTATTGCATTGGGCCTCCTAGCTAGCGACATCCCTGTTAAAATGCTACAACGTTTTAATTGACATGTAGGCTAACCGATTTGTTCTTGTGTTTCCATTCATTCACATGGCCTATTTACAAGTTAGTCAAAGCTTGTATTTTGGCGCCAAAGTGCTGAACGGTTTCCGTTATTTTGCGGTTACCAACATATTAAAGTGTAATGCCATTTATCCATTTAAAACGCAAGCAAGCAAACAAATAAAACAAGCGAATTGAGCTTCAACGGATTTCACCCGCAAAATTATCTCAAAAACTTTCTCACAGCTTTTTGGACTCTGGGCGTCCTCGTATGCTTCATTCACAAAACCCAAACTCAGTAGATTTGCTTTTAGTGTTGCGAAACAAAAACTGACATTTTCATTTGCGCGGTGAAATTCAGTCTGAGAGGAGCTCAGTGCGGTATGAAGACGCAGCGGGAGAGATCGAGCCGCAATAAATACTTGTAAGTTGATTGACAAGCTGGTTATCTCTCCCCCTGCAGTCGCCTGCAGCTCAACTTCTGTTTCTCATTTGGGACAGAAAGTGTGGAGCGCTGCTGAGCCTCGGAGGACCCGCTCAGAGACTCTGAACCCCGGGCCGGTCAGGTCACAAAGACTCAGAGAAACCGCTCAGCGGGTTATGTGATGTTATGAAACTCTTGGACGTGTTGTGTTGTTCATGTCTTTGGGAAACGGGAATTTAACTGGATTATATCTAATCGGGTTATTAAACGATATCTGCTGGACTTGGTTCAAGAGGATGGAGTTGAGGAAAATTGTGCCAAATTTGCTTGTCCTTTATGTTGCGTTTGGACACTTTTCCGAATCGTCGGAATTTAAAGGTGAGATTTTTAATCATACAGTACATCTTAAAATGTAATATAAACTCTGATTTGTACAGTATGTTGTTGTTGTTGTTTCCATTGGTCTATAACACTGCTTCTCTTAAGTTCATTAGAAGTGATGGTGTAAGTTCAGTGCTTTCACATTCTTGGTGACATAATGTGGTCAGCTGGTTAGTTGTGCTGTTAAACCGTTTATTTCTAACACAAATTGTCTCATTTAATGCTTCCCCCAGCGACCCAGTCAGTGCACACAGACAATACGCCCAAACTATGACATGCAAACTGAAATAACATGCAAATTGAAGCGTTTATCCACACAAACACTGATTGTCAGAAACTAACTTTTTATTAAGGGGCAATATTTGACCACTAGATTTTTTAATGGTTTTAATTCTTTGTTATTATGGCATATTCAAAAACAAAAAAATATTTATACTTTATTGCACAAAGTGTTTGCATTTAATTATATATATATATATATATATATATATATATATATATTGGCTCGATGATGTTTATGTAGAGAAATATTCACAAAAGAATTTTATGAATCCTTCCATTGACAAGCATTTGCTAGTACAGTTATAGGGAAAATAAATAATGGACCATAGGTAAAATGTCCTTTATCTGGAAAAATAGAGCAAGTTTCAGTTTAGTTTGTGGTTTGCACTGTAAAAGTAACTACATATATTCCCGTTTACACGGGACCTTTTAAGTCATTGATACCAAGAAAAGTGAATTACATGAAATTACATAAAACCCCATGTTACTTCAACAGAATCACCTAAAAGTCAAAAGTTTATGAACAAAGACTTTCAAACTGAACAATAAATTGACAATTTAAGGATTTGTGAGTCCCCAGCATGCATTGCAGCATGAATATGATATAATAAAATAAAATAATACTCTAATTATTATTTCCCATAAACTGAAAAAGGTCACATATCAGAGAGAAGCCAAAAATGGTCATGTTATACTAATTTATCTACAAATTATTTATATATATTTTATATCTATTATATCTTTTTTTTTTTTTTACATAGGCTATACTAAGTAATTTTTAAACTTTTATTTAAAAAAAATGTACAAATTAACATTAGGTAATGTATTCTGAACAAAAACGTCATCTCAGATGTGCATTATTTTCTAATCATTCAACAGCTAGTCGTCAATTATTTCTTAAATTAACTCATCTTAAGCTTAAAATTCATCATCTTGATTAGTAACCAGAGGGCAAATATTGCAGACGGTTATGCTTAATAAATCAAGACAAGCAGAAATCACGATAGCAATTAAAATACGATTTAGTGTGCGGCTCCATGAGTATCAGTTTTCATGCATTACAATATTCTGTTGCTCCCTAAAAAGTAACTAATTACGTTACTTAGTTACTTTTTCATTTCATAGTTAACTGTTTTCATTTCAAAACGTTCTCCGTTTACATTTGTGTTTTCAAACATTTTCCAAAAGTTTCTCGTTTATAAATAATAGTCATCTTACTGCACGTGTTATTATCTGGACATGTGACTTAAAACCTTGAAACCTGTACTCTCTCTTTCAGTGATTAATATATTAGAGCTCCATGATGCACGTCAGACAGCTGCAGCTATAGAGAATCTGGCTGGAGCTCTGCAGACGGTAGGAGATCTGTACATGACTTCCACCTTCATGCTACCACCCAAACTCGGTGGCGTTTTGTTCGGTCTCTATGATAAAGAGGACAACAAGAAATACCTGGAGATTGCTGCTGTAGGCAAGATCAACAAATGTAAGCTCTTTTTCGTCATATTATACATTTGAAAACATTTCCCCAAATGCAGTTTGTGTAGGTTCTCATCAATAGTTTAAGTAAGTCTTTGCTTATGATTCCTCTTTTTGGCTGCTTTCTCTCCTCAGTACTGGTGCGATACTTGCGCTCTGATGGAAAAGCTCATGCTGTCAATTTACAAAACCCAGTCCTCGCTGAGGGACGCACCCAATCACTTATACTCAGAATGAGTGGACTGAGACGCAGTCACATAAACCTAGAGCTTTACGTAAACTGCCGTTTGGTGGACTCTGCTCAGGGCCTCCCTTCATTTGTCGGGCTTCCATCAAAGGCAGAATCTGTGGATGTTCGCACCGGACAAAAGTCTTATGCCAGGATACAGGTGATTCATTTAGGTCAACAATTAATGAACATTTTTTTTGGCATGCAGAGAGTGCGAATCAAAGAAACTGGCATTTACTCATCCTCATGTTGTTCCAAACCCTTAAGATTTTGCTCATCTTTGAAAAAACACAAATGAAGATATTTTAAGTGAAACCTGAGAGATTTCCATCCCTTCATTAAAAGTACACATCCAAAATTTAAAATTCTCATTGATATTATTAAAGACGTGAACATAATCCATATGAATTGAGCAGTTTAATCCAAGTCTTCAGTGATAAAATCACTTTTTATGATGAACAGATTTAATTTAGACTTTTATTTATGGTTTATGATGCATGCTACAAAATCTTTTTGTACTTTTGTCAGTGGATGAGAGTGAATGAGGGGATATTAAAAATATCTTTATTCGTGTTGTGAGTATGGAAAAAAAATTGAGTTTGAAAACAACATGAGGGTGAGTAAATGCCAGAATTTTCATTTTTGAGGGTGAGCTAATCCTTTAAAGTATCTGCACAGTTCATAAATTATATTTCAAATGGTGTTTTTTGAGTGACTTAAATATGGCTTTGGCTTAATTTTTTGACCTGGTGGACAATGAAACTGGTTAGAAAATTCTCATAGAGCAACTCAAACCATATAGACTAAAATATCATAGAGACTCAGTGGTGGGCTCTTTTAAATCTTCAATATACATATGCAAATATGTGCAGACATCCTAGAAAATGTGTTTAGTACAACTGTTGTTGTAACAGACCATGGATGTCTGATTTTACACTGAGACCTGACTGAAAACACACTCTGAGCAATAGGTGTAAATTTGCCTGTGTGAAGGTCAGTGTGTTAAACAGTGAAGTCTGGAAAAAGAGGGATGAGGAAGCATGTAAATGTGTTAGTTATGAGTATGTATATATTTTAGGGCTCAATAGTGTCAGTTAAACTGGCTCTCGGAGGCTCTCTGGCTACAGCTGGTCTCCTCATTGACTGTCCATTCCAAGGAGATTCAGCTATAAACAATGCAGGTAAGCACAAATCTTACAGCATAAGAGGAACTTGTAATGTTTTTCACATACTGTATTTAAAAATACATTCTGCACAGGATAGTATTACGTTCCAAACATTGGCATGTCCTTATACTGCCCTCTAGTGGCAATGCAGAAATACCACAGATATTATTCCTACAAACAATTCATGAATTTTGAAAATGAGGAATATCTTCAAATGTAGAAAATCTGATACACTTTACCATTCAAAAATTTGGGGTCAGTAGGATTTTTAAATACTTTTATTAAGCAAGGATCCTTTCAAATGGATCAAAGTGGATCACATAATAAAGATATTTATTATGTTACAAAATATTACAATTTCAAATAAATATTTCAAATTCTTTTGAACTTTCGATTTATCAAAGAATCCTGGAAAAAAGTGTCACAGTCACCACAAAAAAAATATGAAGCAGCACAACTGTTTTATAACATTGATAATAATCAGAAATGTTTTTTGAGCAGCAAATCAGCATATTAGAATGATTTCTGAAGGATCATGTGACACTCAAGACTGGAGTAATGATGCTGAAAAGTCAGCTTTAGCATAACAGAAATAAATTACATTTTACAAAATATTCAAATAGAAAACAGCTAACAGCTGTTCAAAAACATTCAAATGTGAAATGTTTATTTCAAAAACATTAAAAATCTTACCAACCCCAAACTTTTGATCAGTAGTATAATTATATACATTTGTTTCTGAGCTAGAAACATTTCATAAAATGTGACTGTTGTTTCCTTACAGTAGGCAGTGACATTAACGCCATCCTTGGTAAATATCAACAAAGATTCAATCATATGTAAATGTACTATCATGCCTGTAATGCTTTTCTGTGATAATAAAAAGAGCCTCTCATATGGCCAGGTGATCACACCAAAGCTCTGATTGGACAGCTGATCATCTTTAACCAGATTATGGGAGAGCTGAGAGAGGATATCAGAGAACAGGTAAGAGAAAACCATAGAGAAATAAATGAATGAGGATGAATGAAGGAACCGGCTTAGATGTCTCCAGCAGCCCTAAAACTGAATATGAGATTATGTGGCTCACAGGAATAGTTTTCACAAAGCCAGTCTACAAGTGTTAAGATATTTAAGATATTTTATTACAGACTTCTGTTTTAATTTGGGACATTTGATGTGTTTCAGACAAAAGAGATGTCTCTCATCAGAAACACCATTCTTGAATGTCAAGTGTGTGGTAAGGGATGGAGAAAGAGCTTGAACGAGATAATGGCAGACTAGGCTTTGATAAACATGTCTGACGATTGTCATGGAATAGAGATAATCTGTATGTGTGTCTCTCTGTTTATCAGGATTTCATGAGCCTCAGTCCAGATGTCATCCTAACCCTTGCTATAACGGTGTGAGCTGCATGGAGAGCATGATGTACCCCGGATATCAGTGCGGCCCCTGTCCAGAGGGCATGACTGGAAACGGAACACACTGCCAGGACGTTGATGAGGTTCCTGCAGACAGCACATTATTATTATTACTGTTATTAGTAGTAGTAGTATATTCCAAGGCAAAAATTACTAAGTTTATTACCTGAGTCATGCGCTTACTTATTTATATGCACTTATACTTACACTTATATGCAAATTGAGTGTAATGTGTTTAGACCAGGGGTGTCCAAACTCGGTCCTTGAGGGCCGGTGTCCTGCAGAGTTTAGCTCCAACTTGCCTCAACACACCTGCCTGGAAGTTCCTAGTATGCCTAGTAAGACCTTGATTAGCTGGTTCAGGTGTGCTTGATTAGGGTTGGAGCTAAACTCTCCCTCCAGGACTGAGTTTGGGTACCCTGGTTTAGACAATGTATTGCCTGTTAATTGCAATTATAGCATATTATATTAAGTGCAATTAGCTGAATTTTAGAGAGCTTTTTTGATGACCTTAAGTAGGACTTAAGTACATCTTTAAATGTAATTTCATAATTCTATTTTCTTTAAAAAATGGTTAAAGTGTAGTGCTAAATGTAGTGACAAGCATTTATGAAAAACCAAAATATACTTAACGTATGCTGTTGAAAATTGTATTTTGTAATTACACATTTGTAACAGTGAAGTTGCAATTTAGTATATTTAAAATATATTAACTTTAAATGTAATATTGAATATTACCATTAAAATTATAATCAAGTACTTTACATGTGCTTTAGCATTTTAGTCAACACATCAAAATAAGTGTATTTCTTTAAATCAAGACAAAAGATTAATGAGCATTTAAAATGTACTTACAAAGTACACTTTTAGGTGTGTTAAGAAACATAAAATTGTACTCTATGTAAGTTCTCTCTAAGTAGCCTTTTATTTCATTAATATTATATCATCTAAGTCATTTTTTTAATATACTTTTAAGATTTGAAGTACACTATGAGTGCACATTTAATACAATTCAATACAAATGTTCACTTTCTTTTTTCTCTCAATATCTCTCTTTGTCATAGTGTACTGCTCAGCCCTGTTTCTCTGCAGAGTTGTGTGTGAACACAGCTAAAGGCTTCACCTGTGAGCCCTGTCCCATAGGATTCACTGGTCCAACACTCAGGGGGGTTGGTTTTGAGTTTGCCAAAACCCACAAGCAGGTAAAAAGTATCAAAATCCAATTTCAACAGAATTTTACATTGAAGTGAATAAGCTTTTACTGTGTGAATGTTGTTTATTTTTTCAGGAATGTGTTGATATTGATGAGTGTGCTGAGCACTCTGGTGCCTGTGTGCCTAACTCAGTCTGTATGAATACAGTGGTGAGTAAACTGTCAAAATTTGCATATAAATTAAAGAACAATAAAATCGACAATTCAAGCAGAGCAGCCATAAGCGCTGAAATATGAATGTACTATTACAAAACTGACTCTTCTTTTTTTTATAGGGATCATTCAAGTGTGGCCAGTGTAAAGCTGGATTTGTGGGTAATCAGACTGCAGGCTGTTTTGCAAGAAGGACGTGTGAAACTCTGGGCTATAACCCGTGTGATGTGAATGCACACTGTGTAATGGGCCGCAACAGTGACATTTCCTGTGTGGTGAGAATTTCCTACCTGGAAATCTTTCATTTGTATTTAAAGTACATGCAGCTCTTAACTGAGACAACAAGTTCTTTCAAAAACTAAAGAAGAACAACCAAAAATCAGATTTTTCTGTCTATTTTGTGCCTTGCAGTGTAACGTTGGCTGGGCAGGTAATGGGAACATCTGTGGTCCAGACTCAGACATTGATGGTTACCCTGATGGGCCTCTTCCATGCATTGACAACGACAAACACTGCAGAGCGGTACATAATCAGTTTTTAGCACCAAATAGCACCTGTTAAATTGGATTGCAAGTAGGTTTTATGCGTTAAAAAAGTAACATGATCGTTTATTGAATTTGGCCCATTTTGTCCAATTCATTGCTTTGAATGGTTTTCTGCTTAACTCATGACAGTTTTCCTTCAGCAAAACTCATATACTTTCATTTCTGTTGTGATTTCTTAATCATTTTGTTGTAATATACATATAAAATTGAATATACATTGAATAATAATAATAAATTGAATAATAATTTGAATATCCCTGTGCAGGACAACTGTGCAAATACCCCAAACTCTGGGCAAGAGGACACAGATGGAGATGGGATTGGTGATCAGTGTGACGAGGATGCAGATGGAGATGGAATTAAAAATGTTCAGGTTACTGATCAAGTGGTGAAGAATTGTAAAAATATTTGAACAAGCATTGGATACCAAACTGCTTTCACATGGGCTGATGTCCTTGAAAATATCTTTTTTATTATTTAGAAACAAGTTCTTCATGTGTCACATTCTAAGCAGTAGCTATTTTAATATTGCAGGACAACTGTCGTCTGGTGCCTAATAAGGACCAGCAGAACTCTGACACAGACTCCTATGGCGATGCTTGTGATAACTGCCCCAATGTTCCCAATGGAGATCAGCTTGATACTGATGGCAATGGCAAGGGAGACATCTGTGACAATGATATTGATGGAGATGGTCAGTCCCATTGACTTTTAACTGTTCTGTGGTTTTACAGCATTGTACCGCATCATCTGTTCTCACCACTTTATTTTTTTTGCAGGCATCCCTAATGTTTTAGATAACTGTCCTAAGATACCCAACCCCATGCAGACAGACCGAGACGGAGATGGTGTGGGTGACGCATGTGACAGCTGTCCTGAGGTCAACGATCCATTGCAGGTTAGACAAAGAGAGCTATTTAATGCTAAAGGGAAGGGAAGGGAAGGGAAGAGGGGTGCCTCTAAGGATAAAGCTGAAGGACCTTTGCTGAAATGTCTAAAAAAGGCAGGAAGAGATACAAACTGAGATAGTGGGGTCATCAGGCTGGAATGATGTAAATATGTGTATCATCTGTGTAGAAGTCATATAGTAGAAGTAGCTTTTATGATAGTGTCCAGTGAGGTTGTGCATATTGAGGAAAGCAGATGTCCAAGCACTGAACCTTGCGGCACCTCACTAACCTAGATGTTATCACATAAAGTACAAGTTCCACAACATGTCTGCTTAGACAAACTTTGATCATATTCCTCAAAATATTATTCATTCATGATTGACCCATCACTAGTTCAGAACTGTTTAATTTGATAACTACAGATACAGTAGCCCATGTTAGGGTTAACAGCTAACAAGACGTTAGCACTTGAATGACATGAGTTAAATGTACCAAGTACAATGTTTCTTCCATAATTATTATTAAAAGGCATATATAATAAATAAAATAAAGTTGATTGGATTTTGTGAACAAATAGTGGCACTTGTGACAGCAAAGGGACAGGTACTCTAGCCACCCTGTTTTTCAAATATGAATTTAATGTTTCATTTCTGTATTTTGCTGTTTTTGCAGTCAGATTTGGACAATGATTTGGTGGGAGATGTATGTGATACAAACAAGGACAAGTAAGTACTTGTGTAAATAAATGCTTATTTTACCCAAGAAAAGGTATAATGATTTTTACTTTTCACTTAAAGTGTTATACTTGATTTAAGTTGGTTTCCTTTTGGTGTATGTCAGTTTCAATGTTTTTTTTTTTTTTTCTCTGTGTGTAGGGATGGTGATGGATATCAGGAAACACGGGATAACTGCCCTGAAGTGCCCAACAGTTCTCAGCTGGACTCAGATAATGATGGCATTGGGGACGAGTGTGATGATGATGATGATAACGATGGCATTCCAGATATCCTTCCTCCCGGCCCAGATAACTGCAGACTTGTTCCCAACCCCAGTCAAAAAGATACTGATGGTCTGATTCTTAATTCTGTATTTTGGAAAAGCATACTGCTAAAAATAATGTCAACCACAACTCTGATTTCTGGGGTTCATGAAGTTTGATTGGAGTTGGAAATTTTTAGACAAAATTTGATTAAAGCTGCAAAATAACATAATTTTATTTCTGAGATGACCATACATAATGCGTGCTGTTTCGCAGACTTTCATTTAAAAAAAACTGTATGCAGTAACCAGTATGCTAGTATTCTTTTCCAAAGACACCTTATATCTGTCACATGAATTCTTATTGTCTTACTGATCCAATCTAGAAATGAACATGTTTGTTTTGTACCTTCTCTCCCATCAGCCAATGGAGTTGGTGACATGTGTGAGACAGACTTCGACAATGATAAGGTGACTGACTTGTTAGATGCGTGCCCTGAAAGTGCAGAGGTCACCATGACCGATTTCAGGGCATTTCAGACAGTCATTCTTGACCCCGAAGGAGATGCTCAGATCGACCCCAACTGGGTGGTACTGAATAAGGTGATCATTAAACACAAATCATCATTTACAGTGATTATAATTTTAGGCTTTTATTTTATCAGCGAGCTTTTACTGTGTAGTTGCGCACAATGTAGACAAAGTCTGTGAAGTATTATAAAACAGCTTTGGTGTTTTTTTAGGGAATGGAGATTGTGCAGACCATGAACAGCGACCCTGGTTTGGCTGTGGGTACGTATATAAACAAATTTTCATAGAGATTCTATAAAATCAAAATTGGTGTTTGTGACTTTTTCATTTACTTAACTTCCAACAGGTTGATGTAGACATCTCTCTGTCTCTATCTCCACTTTATTTAGGCTACACAGCATTTAATGGTGTCGATTTTGAGGGCACAATCCATGTAAACACAGCCACTGATGATGATTACGTGGGATTCATCTTTGGGTATCAGGACTCTTCCAGCTTCTATGTGGTGATGTGGAAACAGACAGAACAGACGTACTGGCAGAATTTACCTTTCAAAGCTTCGGCTCAGCCTGGACTACAGCTTAAGGTGAGAGAAAACTCAAAATACACATTAAAATTAAAATTGTTTAAAATATGTAATCAAAGTATGCACAATATGCAGGTTGATCTCAGTAAAATGTGAATATTTGCTGAGAAAAGCAAAGCAAGGAAAGTACATTATTGTTGCAGATGAGCATTGAATAAGGGAAATGTCAAAATTGTTGCAAAAGTTTTACTAACATCACCCAGACATTTCTGTCTCTCTTTTTACCTCGCTCTTCCAGGCAGTGAAGTCTCGTACAGGTCCGGGTGAGTATCTGCGTAATGCCCTGTGGCACACAGGAGACACACCAGGGGAAGTTACTTTGCTTTGGAAGGACCCAAGAAATGTGGGCTGGAAGGACAGAACATCCTATCGCTGGCACCTCACTCACCGCCCACAGGTGGGCTACATACGGTGAGAGCTCATCTAACATTAATCTTTACGAGATACACAAAACAGCTACTGTATATCTGTTACTAGTAAAAGAAATTGAGTCTGTCTGGATTCTTTATATCTATGGTGTAGATTAAGACTGTATGAAAGTACAGCCCTGGTGGCAGATTCAGGAGTCCTGATAGACACAACTATGAGAGGAGGGCGACTGGGCGTCTTCTGCTTCTCTCAGGAGAATGTCATATGGTCTAATCTGGGCTATAGATGCAATGGTAAGTAGCATGATTTGAGAAGCATTCTGAGTACCTGAGGGTCAATTTGACAGTTGTTTTTCTTTGAGCATTTGAGCACATGTGGCTTAGTACAGTGATGAGTGTCTCAGATTGACTCACTTTTTGTATATTGCACAGATTCCATCCCAGATGACTTTATGCTGTACCAGAGGCAGATGAATGTGAGGACATAGGCATCCCCTTGTCTCAAGAAGCTATGTTGACCTGTGTGTTTATGTATATGTGTGTGTTCAGGGAGGTAGGAAGAGATAATGATTGAAATTAGTTCTTTATCTTTTGAAATTCTGAAGAGTATAAAAATTATATACTACACAGCACAAGTCTGCATTGTGCACCATCATGAGTATTGTGGTGTGGTATGAGAAAAATGTTTTACTGTGCTATTTGGCTGAGAATCAACAAACTCTAAAATATAAAGCTAATGGAACAAATGTTCTAAAGATTTAAAAGCAATTAAGACGGTCGTAAAATAATACAGGCGATAAAAATGACTAAATAAATTGACTGTGAATTTGGCGGCTTGCAAACATTGTTAATAAAAATGTGTTCACAGACATTTGTCCATGAAAAATGTGCAGTCGTGTTGTCTTAATTCAGCGATTGAGCAATTTCCTCATGGTTTCTCCCATCCTGTTCCTCACAAAGCCTCTTTCATCCGATGTGACTGTGAGGTTATTTTGCTTGTTTCAGTACCATGGACAGGGCTCTACTACATATTTGCCGTAGTGTGCCGCAAGAATTTACTAAAGAAAAAAAATAAGAGCATTTAGAAAAATGCATAACCGGTGTATTCGTATGATTTAGCCCAGACATAAACCATTTGATGATTAGAAATGGTGTGAGATTAGGAGCCACAGCAGTGTAAGCAAGACGAGAGATTGTCAGCAACAAGCTAAAAAAATCACAGATACATGTTTTATACTTTGATATATATATAAAATTAGTAATTCAGACTGAGATGTATTGTATGTACTGTTATGATTTATGCACTCTAAGGCTATCCAGCAGGGGCGTCATGCACTCATTATTTTTGAGGGGGCACGGGGCGGGGCGGGGCGGGGGGGATGGGGGGGTATTCAAAACACTCCCAAACGCATTAACTATATAACTATATCATGAAATATCTCGATTGTCACCTAGATTATGATGGTCAAAGTAGCCTAATAATTAGGGCTGGGTATCGAGTTCGATACTTTTTAGGCACCGACCGAATTGCCTCCATACCACCGAGTATCGAAAAACGTCTTGTCGTTCGGTACCAAATTTCGATACCTAAGGGGTTAATCTCATCAACGTCAGTGAGGCAATAAGCCTGCAGCACTAGGTGTGTTTGACTAGAAGCGGCGCGCCGCAGATCGATCGGTGTTTGATATCCGCGAGAGCGATTCGAAAGCGCACGGAGCAGTCTGCTCTATATCGCGCGGTTGTGTTTATTACACACAGACTGAAGCGCGCGTGACGCTCGCGGTGATTTCAGCGTCTGCCGTCTAAATGAGGACATAAACACATGAACAACATCTCCAGAACTGCTCTGAGAGTCACTCCATGAGCATTTTACCATTTGATTTGAGTAAAACTAGCGTCATATCATACACACACAGAACTGTAGAACACGGAATTTCTGAGGAAAAATAAAACATTTCATAAGGCTATTTTAAGAATAAATTTGAATAAACTTAGTTTTAATGCATTCAAATAATTAGACATACTACAACACAGAATTTAATAAAAATAAAACGTATGGTGAAAGAAAATAAAACACCCACTTATGAAAGTGGATAAAGATTTTCAATTTCTTTAAGTCTTTAACAACCTACAATAAATGAATAGAAATGAAGATTCTGTCTGAGCTATGTGTTTTAAAACAAACAAACACTAGTGTAAACTGAAAACTATTTGAGCTTTATTAAAATTATTTGCACTGATTTATTGTGTTGGATATATTTTGTTCCTTTGTGTAGTGTCTCAGGAGATGAGTCTTTGAGTCTGTATAAATGTCAAAAAGCGGAACAAAATAAAACCAAAGTTTTTGGAGATAATGTAATCTTGTTAAAACTGATTTCATAAAATTGGTATCGAAAAAAGTATCGTTCAGGAACCGGTATCGAACTCAAGGTATCGGTATCGGTATCAATATCGAAAATTTTTGAACGATACCCAGCCCTACTAATAATATAGTCTATTAACTATGCATAAAAACCTGTCTGTTTACTTATAAAGTTAGTCGTATTAAAAATATGTTTATTTAAAGTGAATATTAAAAACATTGTAAGTTAGGCTACTTATCATAACACTTTCATTGTACAGAAAGAGAGCAAAGAACATTTACATTATCAAAGAATATTTTCACTGACAGTCTAGAGTTCAAGCACTCTCAAAAACTCCCATTAAAATCACTGAAGCTGTTTACACTGTAAAATGAGTATTACTTACAGATTCATACACACATCTGCACTTTGTTGTTCCTGACGAGAGAATTCGCCAGAAAGAGGTATACCTATATATTCAGTCAGCGAGCGAGTGGAGAAAACACCGGCATTTAGCGTTGACTCATCTGAACACCTCTGATTGGTCATTGCATTCATAAGCTCAACAGAATCGTGTGTGGTTGGTTATAATGCGCAGCGCTGTAAAAACGCGTCTGTCTCTGGCTCAGCGCCAGCCAGCGAAAGCAGATTTGAATTTAGCAGCTGATGATATGACGTGCTGAACGATTTAATCACGCTTGTGTGATTGTATCAAATATAGAAAATATTATTCGGTTATTTTTTGTCTTTTGGAAGCTGCGTTCAAAATCCACTTGGCTCAAAAATCTGAGGGGGCACGTGCCCCCTCACTTTCAATGGGCATGACGCCCCTGCTATCCAGTGTATTCATCTAAAGTGAATGATGGTTTTGGCCGGCACAAGGTTCATTTCTATGGGGCGCCGTTTGTAAAGCGACTCACGCTGAAAATAACAGCAACATTTTGTCACATTTAGCTTCAAACTATGTTTAAAAAACTGGTATGAGTTTTTGACGGTCACTTTTTAGCACATTTAAAAACAATATTTGTCAACTTAGGGATATTTTAAATAGTTAAATCTAAATGTTAAATGTTAAATCTAAATGCTAAATCTAAATGTTAAATCTAAATCTAAATGTTAAATCTAAATGTTAAATCTAAATGTTAAATCTAAATCTAAATGTTAAATCTAAATGTTAAATCTAAATCTAAATGTTAAATCTAAATGTTAAATCTAAATGTTAAATCTAAATCTAAATGTTAAATCTAAATGTTTAATCTAAATCTAAATGTTGAATCTAAATGTTAAATATAAATCTAAATGTTAAATCTAAATCTAAATGTTGAATCTAAATGTTAAATCTAAATCTAAATGTTAAATCTAAATCTAAATGTTGAATCTAAATGTTAAATCTAAATCTAAATGTTGAATCTAAATGTTTCGGGGGAAACTAAATATTTAACTAATATGCAAATTAAAAATGCCGGTAACCGGAAGTGCCAAAATAAAAGCTCGAGGAGGTCAGTGTGTGTTTATAGCATGGTTTATAGTGTCAAATAACGAATAAAAACCGTTGTCGTTGTAACGTTAGAAACATTTTGAATAGCCGCCAGGACGGCTCTGCCGATGCTCTCGGCTAACGCCGTTTCGTTGGACATTTTGAACGACGTACCTGGTCCGGGGCGAACATGACAGAGAGTGATGAGTTGACAGAGAGTGATGAGTTGACAGAGAGTGATGAGTTGACATTCAGTCAAAGTGAGCCCCCTCGTGGCTGGCTATTATGGCTACAGGTCATAAGTCCCGCACTTTTCATAGAAGTGACACTAGCCTACTCTTCAAATACAGTTTCTCCAAACGTGTTTATTATTTTAGGTAGTTATTATCATGATAATCCATGTCCAAGAGTCCACTTCCTCGGATGAGATGGTTTTTATTGGTTATTTGACACTATAAACCATGCTATAAACACACACTGACCTCCTCGAGCTTTTATTTTGGCACTTCCGGTTACCGGCATTTTTAATTTGCATATTAGTTAAATATTTAGTTTCCCCCGAAACATTTAGATTCAACATTTAGATTTAGATTTAGATTTAACATTTAGATTCAACATTTAGATTTAGATTTAACATTTAGATTTAACATTTAGATTTAGATTTAACATTTAGATTTAGATTTAACATTTAGATTCAACATTTAGATTTAACATTTAGATTTAGATTTAACATTTAGATTTAACATTTAGATTTAGATTTAACATTTAGATTTAACATTTAGATTTAGATTTAACATTTAGATTTAGCATTTAGATTTAACATTTAACATTTAGATTTAACTATTTAAAATATCCCTAAGTTGACAAATATTGTTTTTAAATGTGCTAAAAAGTGACCGTCAAAAACTCATACCAGTTTTTTAAACATAGTTTGAAGCTAAATGTGACAAAATGTTGCTGTTATTTTCAGCGTGAGTCGCTTTACAAACGGCGCCCCATACATTTCTGGTTCATAAATAGATGCTGTCACAAAAAGTCACATCTGAATGTTTTTCCTCTCAACCCACACACATTGTGCAGCGCAAAGCATAAAAATCACGATAGAGAAATTTGCATAAAATGATCACAGCAGTTAAATGAGGTCAGTCTGGGATATTGGGTCACAGTTTCAGGGGTCTGATGTCACTGAGACAGAAAAATAATTAGGTTAATGTTAGGGACATAATGTCTCATTTCTGATTACATATGTACATATGGCTATAATAAAATACAAATTCGACAAAAAGTTGGAGAGCAAGTTTTGGATATTTTGAGACTCATCTAAATGTTTCAAATGCATAAGCATAGGTTCTCTTATACATACATAGTTATTCAATACTAGCATTCATGAAAGTGAAGTTTTATATTATTTATATATTATATATTTCCTACTATTATGTTATTTCTAGTCATCACAATAGCATAGTTATCAATACACATACTACAGCGGCCTTGTGATATAATGTCATTTTAATGTCCTTTTTTCTCCTCACTCATTTACTCAGTTCTCCTGGATTGGTTTTTGAGTGAAGTCTTTTTCCTTTAGATATTGGCCAAGAGAAGGAAATTATCCAATTGGCTGGACAGAGAGCAACTCTTTTCTCATACATTGTCAATAATAAGAAAAGGTCATGCAATATGATGTTAACTGTGATTTCTCCCATTCTGCAGAGCAGAGAAACAAGGGACTTCTACCAGCGGAGTCCAAATCCAAGTCAGTCTAGACTCTAGAGATGTTTAGACTTTCTGGTATTTGACCACTAGAGGGCAGCATACAACTCAATGTAAAATATAACAGCAGAAAACAACACATTTCTTTCAGAGGTTGTTTGCTACTCGTTTGATTTCAGAATCTTTGATATAGCAAATTCAGTGGTCACAAGTGTGTCACTATTTATATCCTCCATCGTGCAAACTGAGGTTCAGTCAGTGTCTTCTACTCCTGCACTTTACATGTGCTTCAGTATGTTAGTCAACACATCAAAATAAGTGTACAGCTTTTAATTTTACATTATTATGAAGTGAAGTGAACATAAACATTAACATAGCAACGAAACTGAACTTTCTTTGAGTGGCCTTTTATTTCATTATTACTGTTATATTATTAGCAAATACTTTTAGATTTGAAGTACACTAGAAGTGCATATTTAATAAAATGAAGCACACTTCTTTTTCACAAAAGTTGCATTGTTTAAAATGTAGCGATAGCATGCAAGTTTCACTCTACTTATGTTGTTTTCTCCCTTCCATCCTGTCGATCCATCACCACCAGTAGGTGAAACAGCATGAAATTAGGTCCAAGGACCAAATGAAAGGTTTTATTCAAGGCCCCTTTATCATTGCAGCTTGCACATTTCATGTCTGTTCAGTTTAACACACTACACAAATATTAATTGCCATGTGTTGATCCCCAGGCCATAAATCCTTATTACGCCAAGGAAAGCATGTGCTGCCACCACACACAATTACTGGTTTGCTAAATGGTGAAAATGTCCACTCTGACAAAAACATCACTCTCATAACCAGCACCTGTTTGCTTAAGTTGCCAAGCCTCCAAATCACTCTTTCTAAGCAACAGTTTGTTGCAATGGCTGAGCCATTTTGCAATCAAGTGATTTAACAATTGTTGTTAGTGTGATCAAATCAACTCCATGTTATGCTATTACTACAAGTGCTCAGCAAGGCTTCATTTATTTGATCAAAATGCAATATTCACAAGAACTATTTTAAAATGCAATTTATTCCTGTGATGCAAAGCTGAATTACTCCAGTCTTCAGTGTCACGTGATCTTTCAGAAATCATTTCAGTAAGCTGATTTGATTTACATTTCTTCTTATTATTATTTATTATTATTATTCTACTTGTGTTGATGTGTGTGTACAGAGCTGTTGTATGCAGTGAACAGGATGATATTAGCGGTACGTCACATGTGGTGAGGAGGAGCTTCATCTGAACACAGTGTGATGTGCAGCACAGAGGACCAGAGCACAAACTCCTCCTGCTGTCAGCACACCGGCTGGAGCCTCGCATACAAATGTGTTCAAGTGCGTCTTTGCATAGCCTTTATATATATATATATATATATTTTTTTTTGACGGGTTTTCTGTAACTAGCCCATACATGCTCGGACTTCATCAGCTGTTTGTTCAAAGTGCATAAAGCGGACCATGAGGGATGGAACTGCATTGCCATGAAAGTTTGATTTGGTGTAAATCCTCTCGTTTAAGTTCATTCGCGTTCAAATGAGGACACTTGACCAGCAGCATTTCTGGATAATGGACATATTTAAACCGGAACGACATCAAGGACTTTGTAACTCGAGCAGACACAGAGAAGCGATCCGCCGTTGAGCACAGAGAAGTGGATGCGCTTAAGTTAACTCTGTGGTCAGGTTTTTCGTAAAGGAAGGATTTAACGCAAACATTAATGCGGTGAGCGCGCGCGCGTGTGTGTGTGTGATGTGCGGGATACAGCGAACCGCAGGGTTGAACTGATGGGCGCCACCGAACAGGTGAGCAAAACACTCCTCTCATGGGAAACGACCATGGTAACCTAAAGAGTACAGTCACTATTCTTTAAATAATAATAATAATAAGTTCAAATGGAATCTCATTTAAAGTACCTGCATACTTGAAACAGATTTTTGTAGTAAAGTGCAGTAAAACTCGTTATTTGACATTTGTCAAGAATTAGTTTTTTTAAAAGACAGAAAAATTCTGACTCTGTTTAATACTGTAACTGTAATAAAATAGCATATGCAAATACGAGCAGCTCTACATTATTATTATGCCCTAATGTGTAATATATGAACAATGTAAAATCAAGTAAAAATAAATGTGTGTGTGGAGCAAATAATCAAAAATAAATAATAATAAAAAAAATAGTGCTGCTGTAGGGTTTTGATGATACATGTTTATAGTGGTTCTGGTGACTCTCTAGATGAATGGGTCAGATTTTGACTCATTAGTTTGCATTATGAGTAAAATAATACGATTTCTACAAAATTGGTACAGCACTAATCTTTGCAAAAAAGTCTGAGACTACTGGTGAAAATGCTTCTACTTTTATAATTGAATGCAATTTTCATTACAAATTATACAATTTGAGTGAGAATATGAACATATCACTTTCTTCTTGTTCCCAACCATATGACTTTTATCTGGAGAAATTTTAGTAATGTGCAGTTTACACTTTTTTTTTTCAGTGCATTTATAATGATTGTGGACTTCCAAGATTTCATGTTTCAAAACGGACGGACACAAAAACACTATAAAATGATCTAGTAGCAAACATCAACAAATCTAGTTCATATACAACTTTTTTTTAAAAAATAGCTATTTGAACAGATTGAAATTTAAGTCATTTTATAATGATAATATTCACCTCCAATCAGTGACTGCTACGACTGGATTATCAGTGGGTCAAAGAGATCAGTTGGATTTGTGAACAAATCATTCAGACCAGTTTTGTGAGCTGGTCATTGAATTCATTGATTCATTGAAAAGAACAGTCTCAAGAGTGATTCATTCACAACTCAAATATTAAAAATTAAAAACTATTCTCTGTAAACTGTGATAAACACACTGATGAGATCAAGGACAAGTATCAAGAATGAAATGTCTTTAAGATTGTAAATGTTTACATTTAAACATAAATTGAAATCCTTTTGTCACATAAAACAACTGCATGACTTCAGAAGTCTCAGAATGTAATTTGGATGTATGGATCAATTTTTGCAAACCTTTATGATGATAAAAATGTTTGAAACAACATGAGGCAGAATAAATGACAGAATTTGGTAACACTTTAAAATAAGGTTCCATTTGTTAACATTAGGTAACTGTGTTACTGTAGTTAACATTTTATATTTATACTATATTTTAGTTATTGTTAATTTCACAATTGTGTTTTAACCAGTGTTAACTAATGGAACTTTATTGTAAGTGTTACCCAGAATCTTCATTTTTGGGTGAACTAATCCAGTTAACATAGTAAATGTGACGAACTGACTTGTTTGATGAGAGACAGAGAGAAATAGTGGAGAATCCTTAATATATTTGTCATTATTTGTTGTTGATAATTGTTGATATTTACTTGAAATTATAAGTAAAGTGATAGTTTGATAATTAAATTAATTACTTTTTACATCTTTAACAAAAAGAAAAAAGCGAGTCAGTTCATATATTTTTCTCTATCAATAAAATAGTTCTAAAAGAAGCCAAATAAATAAGTTTGAGAAACAGTAATGTATAATTCTAAATAAATATTAACAATATAAATGTTTCGAAAATACTTCTAATTGTTAATTCATTTGTTACCCAAAAAATGCATGTCAGAGGCTTTTCTCTTTATTTCTATGAATTTACATTTATTAACTATCATTTAAAGTTTTTTTGTATTATAATGTTCTACATATAATCTTCTCAGGAACTCATCCATGCCCCTCATCAGCCCAGTCTTGAACTTCCAGATTTCAAACAGTGAGGCACAAGCACTTTATTTTTGAGCCACATCAACCCACACAGCTGGTCGCTTCAGCACCTCAGTGGACTCATGGGTACCGTACTGTCCCTCTCCCCGGGTCCTCGAAAACCTGGTTATTATGACGACCGGCCCGGTTCTCTAAGCCATTACCCGAGCCTCAGCAGCCGCTCGCTGAACACTCAAAAGGACCGGAGCCTCAAACGCGGCCACTCCATCTTCCTCCCCGCTCTCACCTGGAAACGCCTGGTGGCCTCCACCAAGAAGCGGGGCGAGTCCAAAAAAGCCTATCCTGGAGGTCAAGGGGCCGTCGGGGCTCCTCTCAACAACAATAACATCTACCAGAAGGACCCGGTCTTGCACCTCAACCGCGAAAATGTGAAGAAGTCTCTCTCCTGTGCCAACCTCACTAGCTACGATGGTCCAGCGGGTCTGGGCCTGGGCGTAGGGCTGGGTGTGGGATACAACAAACCGCAGCAGATTTCCTCCGTTAAGAAGATCGCGCCCACATGCACCTCCTCACCCAAGCGCGTGATCGTCCAGGCCTCGACTAGCGAGCTGCTCCGCTGCCTGGGCGAGTTTCTCTGTGGCCGCTGCTATCGGCTCAAGCACCTTTCCCCTGCCGATCCGGTCCTGTGGCTGCGCGCTGTGGACCGCTCATTGTTGCTCCAGGGCTGGCAGGACCAGGCCTTTGTGACGCCGGCTAATGTGGTGTTTGTCTACATGCTGTGCCGCGATGTGGTGGACGGCGACGTGGTGTCTTCAGAGCATGAGCTCCAAGCAATTCTCCTAACCTGCCTGTACCTGTCGTACTCCTACATGGGGAACGAGATCTCATACCCGCTCAAGCCCTTCCTGGTGGAGGCGGCTAAAGAGGCATTCTGGGACCGCTGTCTGACCATTATCGACATCACCAGTGCCAAGATGCTGCGCATCAACGCAGACCCGCATTTCTTCACGCAGGTCTTCGCCGATCTGAAGAACGAAGGAGGGTGTGCTTTGCAGGACTACGCTAGAGTTCTGGATCGGTGAAAAGAGGACGAGACGGATTGTGTTTGCAAACATCTCACACCTTCATTCCATCATTCTGGCGCCCCATTTGCCTTGTCATTTAACATTATGAGTCTTGTTTCTACTGGCCATTCTTCAAGAAACAGAAGAAATATATTCCTGCTGAAAGACCAGCTGTGAGAATGTCCAGACTGGTGTATGTTGAACTTTGTTGTCTTTTTGGTGGTTACGCTAGTTAAGAATCATGCTGATGACCATCTGTGATGGTCTTTTCAGCAGGAGAAGAAAGTATAGTGAGCTTCTGGATACAGAAACAGCACCAAAATAACATACGCTCTTAAAAAGGTTCTTTGTTGGCATCAATGGTTCCATGAAGAACCTTTAACATCCATGGAATCTTTCCATTCCACAAAAGGTTCTTTATTGTAAAGTAAGGTTCTTCACACTAAGGAATGTGTCTTTTAAGAGCTGTTAGCTGAAGGGTTCTTTGAGGAACCAAAAATGGATCTTCTATGTCTTATGTCCATTCCTGCTTCTGGAGGGCAGAGTTTAGCTCCAACACGCTTGCCTGGAAGTTTTTAGTGAGTCTGGAGACCTTGATTAGCTGTTTCAGGTGTGTTTATTTACGGTTAGAGCTAAACTAGACCTAAACTAAACTAAGCCCTCCGGGATCAGGTTTGGATCTATGGCATCACTGCAAAAACACAATTTTGGAACGTTTTTAAAGGGTGTCTAGTGGATGAAGCTTCTTTAGATTATGAAAATGTTCTTCATATTAAGAAAAATGGTTATTTTTTAAGCTGTTCACTAAAAGGTTCTTTGTTCAACCCAAAATGATTCTTCTATTGCATCACTACAAAAACCCTCTTTTTGGAAGCTTTATTTTTTTTAAGTGGGCATTCCCAACTTTTTTTCTTTCTTATTCAATTCCCATATCTTAAAAATTAAATCCAGTCATAACTTAAGGATGAACATCAAAAAGAAGGGAGAACTTTTCCATCTGCTTAGAAGTTTGTTTTTTACGCTGTTGTCAACCCAATGTTTTTTAAAAGTAGTTACGATTCCTTTACTAAACATTTCAGTTCCTCTACCTTTTCAACATCTAGTCTGAGAGAAACTGCAACAGAAACCATCCAACAAAGAGCATTTTAGTGGGAGTGCATGTGTGTGATGGACGGCAAACAGTGAGCATCAACAGCTGTTGGTTATCGTGTTGTCCTTCCTTTATTTCATGTGCTGGACATTGGGGCACCAGTTGCAATGGTATTAACAAGATTAACAGATTAGTGTCTCACACACACACACACACACACACACACACACACACACACACACACACACAGACAGACAGACAGACAGACAGACAGACAGACAGAGTTCTCAATGCTTCTGCTTGCTATCCAGCTCTATAGGTTGAATGGCTAATCCATGTAGGCCATATACACTAGTATATGTTCTGTCCTGCATGTCTTGGCATCTGTTTCATTGAAAATCTGTGTCAAATTTGAACAAGTCTATAAGAATGCATCCTTTCCCTTTAGAGTGTGAAAGAAATGAACAAAGAGGCCTGATTCTCTTAATGCTCTCAGATCACTGTTGTTTACTTGTGCTACTCAAGTTTCTTTGAAATATCCTATTTATGTCCCTTAAAGTCAATCAAAATTGACCCTATTTACTTTCCTAAAACACACACCTGGTCTTGTGCACTATTCATCAATGCACATTACTCCCAAGTCTATATTTTGTAATCGTCCATCAAAACCTGCTCCGCCTCTTGCAAAAATGATAAAGCGAGTAATAGATAAAACACGCATACTGACAGTCATGCATGCACACGCAGATACAACAGATGCCCTCTTCTGTGGGTCAGGGTTTCAGGTGTCAGCGCTCAGACAGAAGAGCAGGGACAGCAGCATGTGGCACAGCAAGCACTCGTTAATCTTATTGTGGCGTTTTAAGGCAGGGCCATGGGCACCATACTCCAGCTCCCCCGCAAAAGCCGACTTTAAACGCATACTTCAGCCCACACACACTATCATATATGAGCACACATGCTCACTCAAATGAGCTGTAACCACTACACATACATTTTCAGGCTAGTAATCGCGAATGCACTGATACGCACGTGCATGCATGCACCTTCTCCCACACGCTGAAGCGATAATCCGCTTTTGATTCTTGCCAGCAATTGGGTAGAGTGAACTGAAAATGCCACAATAACAAAATGCCATTCAGATCAGACGAGATTTCTCTTACTGAAACGCAGAAAAGGCACATCTTGTGTTTTGACCATGCGCTACGCAGATGTTACATAACAAACACAGGAAAACAGAACTGTGAACTTTAAACGAGTACTTGCCTAATAGTTTTTTATTAAATAATTGTGAGGGATTGAAGGAAAAACCAAGGTTTCATTTATTTTAAAAGCATGTACCCTTGTGAAAAAGAAGTACGCTTAGTTGTATTGAATATGCATATGTAGTGTACTTCAAATCTTAAAAGTATGTTTTTTAACATAATATAAAAATGCCACTTAAGTGTACTTAAAAAGACAACACTTTCATGATATACATGCTTAAATATACATTTAAAAGTTCACTTTGTAATAATGTCAAATTAGAAGCTTTACTTTAAAGTACAATTTAAATCATGTTTTAATAATCTTTTGTTGTGTTCTGTGTTGAAGTATACCAATTTTGATGTTTAACTAAAGGACATGGAAAGTACTTGATTATAAATTTAACTGTAGTCTGTTATTCAGTATTACATTTAAAGTTAATATATTTTAAATGCACTAAATTGCAACTTCATCATTACAAATGTATAAATTGCAAATATATTTTAATACATAAAATACAACTTTCATAACTTCTTGTCAGTATAATTTGCATTTCTAAATATAGTTAGTGTAAATGTACTGCAAAATGTGCTGACCAGCATTTATGAAATTCATGTATTTAAATATATATGTTATATTAAACTATACTACAGTTTAAATTAGTATGGTAAAGTGTACTTCTTTTCACAAGACTCTATGAAATCCAGACTGGAAAGGCTTTTATCCATGTTTGGGTTATTTTTAGCTTTGAAGCATCTTATATGCTAATAAACTGACAAAATAGCTTTTTAGCAAATATACAAATTTAAAATTCACAGTCTTTCCCTTCCAAGAAAACAAAAAATAAATATTGATGACTCACTTGGTCTATTTTTTTCCCAATCAAATCCTCTCTAGAATGAGAAAGTCCCTGCTAAAACCACATACTTCTGACTAGCATAGAAAGTTATGATCTAAACCAAATGCTATCTCCATTTTTTTTTTTTTAAGAACAAGCCCTTTGATATGTCCTGCCCCAACTTCCTGCTTCAACAGGATGTGTCAGTATAAAGAATAACATTTTAATTGTCTAAACATTTTATGAGACTTTAGCATAGCTCTACATACAGATATCAAGAGAACACAATTTGAAATATGACCACAAACACTCTTAGCATGAGTTGTTCTCAATTTGTAGCAGGTTTAATTTGTGACCCCAGCACAGGCTGATTTGTACTTAGTAATTTTCCCTTGCTAAACATCAGGGAAGACACAGTTGCATAAAGGAAGTACCTATAAAGAGAACCGGTGTGTCTACAGATCTCCATTTCAGCCTCTAGTCGTTTCCATTTCAGCCACAGGGGAGGATGTTATTTACAGGAACTTGTGGCCACAGACAAGCGATTGGCATACTATAAGGTGTAAATATCCCTCCTGATCCGCTGTGATTCCCCCATCCTTCTCGCCTTTCACAAACACATCGCTTATTTTCCTCGCCTCGGTTAAAGTGATTTAGTTTGCCCTTATTGTGTACAGAGAACATTGACAGAGCGCCGTTGTTGCATAGCTAGCGTGCGCGGCCTTAGCAATGGGTTCATGCGACTGTGTTTCTATCTGTGACTGTTTGCGCTCCTGTCTGGCTCGCCATCTTGCACTACTGCTGGAACTGTTTCTCCATTGTTTCTCACCCATGTGTACTAAAGCTCTGGGATTTCTCTGGAATATTTGCTGCTTTCAAGTCATATGGGAAGTTCCTATTTATGAGTTTATAAATCGTAATTATGATATGTGACCCTGGACCACAAAACCAGTCTTAAGTGTCAATTTTTTGAAATTGAGATTTATACGTCATCTGAAAGCTGAATAAATAAGTTTTCCTTTGATGTATGGTTTGTTAGGATCGGACAATATTTGGCCGAGATACAACTATTTGAAAATCTGGAATCTGAGGGGGCAAAAAAATCAAAATATTGAGAAAATCACCTTTAGAGTTGTCCAAATGAAGTTCTTAGCAATGCATATTACTAATCAAAAATGAAGTTTTGATATATTTACGGTAAGAAATTTACAAAATATCTTCATGGAACTTGATCTCTACTTAATATCCTAATGATTTTTGGCATAAAAGAAAAATGGATAATTTTGACCCATACAATGTATTTTTGGCTATTGCTACAAATATACCCCAGCGACTTAAGACTGGTTTTGTGGTCCAGGGTCACATATGATGTAGGTTCAAGCGATTTGAAGTTGATTCATGGGGCAATTGTTTTTTCACTTCCTGACAATACAAAGGAATCATAAGGTGTGTGACGCATTACCTTCATCAATAATCCCCATCAATTTATACAAAATGCATACACACTAAATTGTATACAGATTATAAATGATAAATTCATTGACACTCTACTCAGAAAGCAAGGGTTTCTACTCGTTATTATGACATTCATGAGCTTACCTCATAAATATGAGATGTTTTGAAGGCAGCGAGTACTCTAGTTTCCATACTTGCTCTGAACTTGTGATGAATGGTGATAAATATTTCAGATGTGCAACGTTTGTGCCTTGATCTGGATATAAACTGTCTCTCTAAACATTAGTGATATTGAATTGGTAACAAAGACATGAATGCAAGAAAGCAACCCAAGGAAAGCCATGACTCAAAAAAGGATTGATTATAGAGATTCAGGCTAGAATAATCATAACTCATGAGCCATTTTCCACTCCCGTCGATGCTACTGTTTGATAATTTCTTCTGTTTCCAGTCAAACAAATGGACATGAAACTGTGTGCAAACACCTTTGAAGGATGCACTTGCACAAACATCCTTGTTACACCTCAAACGCTTCATCGATTGCTGTATGTGGAGATTTTTAATGTGACAAAACAAGCACACAGAGACCTCAAATCCTTATGGATTTTCCAATGAAGAAAACTTGTGTCCTTAAACAGACGTAAACTTTTGGAAGGGACGACTGGCATGTGATTTTCAAGTCTGAATTAAGATGTACAACATGTAGCTGGACACTCAGGATCTGGGTGTTGAGTAGACTTTATTGTCGACTGCAAGTTGACGTTACTCTATGAGTTACGGCTACTGAGATTTTATCAATGTTTTCATTGCTGCTAAACGTATGTAGAATACAAAAGGAACGCTATGTAGAGTCTGGATACCAAAACATATCCAGTGTGGTGTAAATATGTTGCTTGTATCAATGTGAAATGACTGAAAAAAATGCATGTATATCATTCAGGAATTGCTACTGTGGTGGTGTACATGTCAAGTTAACACTTTTTTAAATTCATTGTTCTTTCAGTTTGTATTTCAGTTTAAGGTTAAAAGTAAATTCCAGAATGTTTTTGTTTGTGTTTTTATTATAATTCTAATTATTATTTGTACTGAAAAAGATCAGCTCATCCCAGTTTCGGGAAATCTTATGTCAGCAGTATTAGAATGTTAATTTCAGACTTCTGTTTGCATTGTAGTTTTTGATGTGGTTTCAGTGACAGCTTCTTCAGTGCACTTTGGCAATTATACTGGATACCTTTGCTCTGAATACTGAAGTTTATGAAAATCGAGTTTTGATTGTGTTAAGGCATCATAAACCCTTTAAAACTGCTGTGTGTGATTTCTGCACCAATGAAATTGCAAATATTTTCAAACTGGATTTCCCAAACATTCTGCCGTTGGTCAAACAAGCATTTAGTCCAACCTAATGCCATTGGTTGACTCAATGTTACAAGAAGTTCTAACAAACTCTTGAACCTGAAGACATTTAAACAATGAAAAAAGTTAAGTCAATTCGTTATATAGGTGGTGACTCTAATTCAGCACAAATGGTATTCTGGTTTGCCAGCCATCAATCAGCTTTATTTGACATCATTAAACAGATGAACAATATGCTGTGCCACAAAGGCCTTTGGTGGGGGCCTTTCAGAGAGCGAGCCAATCTGGATTGTTTTGGACTGAGCTCATTAATGGGCATAAAACCTCTCTCGACTGTGGTCATGTAGCTCCTGAACTCTCCTTCTTAAACAACCATCAGCCTTGGTGTAGCTTCTGAAAGCTCCTGTGCTCTTGTCGGCACAACACAGTTCAGGGAGTTTTGAGCTTTTCCCTCTGGAAGTAAATAATACACATGCATATATTGTAGCTCACAGAGTGATGCTGTTGTTGTTTGGAAAACTTGAAACATTTAAATTAAAAAAAATAAAATAAAAAATTTAAATGTGACTTTTGATGGTGGAATTTCCTTTTTTAGTTTGATTATAATTATTTAATAAAGTATTCAAATTATATGGCTGTGTTTTTTTTACTAAGTAAATCTCATGAAACAAATTGTATTTTATCATAAAAAAATTAAAAGAAATTGTATTTTGCATAAAGAACATTAAGCCTACCTTTAGGACCATTAAAACTGTTTTTGAATCAAGACATTATTGTCATGAAAATTGTCATTATATAAAATATTGTCATTATTATTCCTCCTCCAAATTCTAATTACTACGTAATGTGAAACATAATTAGATTAAAATAATAAATCATAAATATTAAATAGTTATTAAAGTATTATACACTATGGTAAAGTATGTGTGAAGTATTTATAGCTTGCATTATGGTATATTTATTAATTTACGCTTATTTAAATGAAAAGATTGTATCACTATAACCTATTAAATAACAAAATAATTTTATTATAGTATTGAGAATCATTTAAAGTAATGGAGATATATTAAAATATAACAAATAAAAATAGATAGATAGATAGATGGGTAACACTTTATTTTAGGGTCTCTTAATTAGTTGCTTATTAACATGCATATTACTAGAATATTAGCCATTTATTAGTACTAATTAAGCACATACACTATATTGCCAAAAGTATTGGGTAGCCCCCTTCTAATGAACAGGTTTGACTACTTTAGTAATTTCTATGAGTACAAATCTTAATGTTAAAGCATATAATGATATTCTAGGAAATTGTGCTTCTAATATTATAGCAACAGTTTAGACACGACCCTTTTCTATTCTAACATGACAATGCCTCTGTGTATAAGGCAAGGTTCAAAAAGAAAATTATTGATTCAGTCAGTGTGGAAGAACTTGACTGGTCTGCATAAAACCAAGTCCTAATCCCAGTTTAACACCTCTGGTGTGACTGGTGTTTGGTGATGAGTTTTTGGCTCAAGGTCTGCATTTACAGTGACTTGTATACACACTATATAGACAAAAGTATTGGGACACCCCCTTCTTTAGAATAGAAAAATGCACTTCCAAATCTGTGGCAACAATGATGGGAACATAATTCATGTATTTAAAAATTGTATTTCCATCTCTGTTGCAACAGTTTTGGAAGTGTCTAAAATGACTGTACCCATATGTACAAGTCACTGGTGTTTGGTGATGAGTTTTTGGCTCAAGGTCTGCATTTACAGTCACACCAGAGGTGTTCAACTGGGATTAGGACTTGGTTTTATGCAGACCAGTCAAGTTCTTCCACACTGACTGAATCAATCATTTTCTTTTTGAACCTTGCCTTATACACAGAAGCATTGTCATGTTAGAATAGAAAAGGGTCCTGTCCAAACTGTTGCTATAATATTAGATGCACACAATTTCCTAGAATATCATTATATGCTTTAACATTAAGATTTGTACTCATAGAAATTACTAAAGTAGTCAAACCTGTTCATTAGAAGGGGGCGACCCAATACTTTTGGCAATATAGTGTATAATGCCTTATTCTACATGACCTTATTCTACATCCCTAATCCTACCCAATACCTAAACTTAACAACTACCTTACTAACTATTAATAAGCAGAAAATTAGGAATTTATTGAGGCAAAAGTCATAGTTAATAGTGAATAAGTCTTCCCTATTCTAAAGTGTTACCGATAGATGCAATGTGGTAATGAGAACCTGGGATTTTAATGTGCTAAATCACTATGAAAATGTCACAACACTAAATAAATAAACAAATATATGCCCTGTTTTCTTTATGCAAAATTTAATTTACTTTTTTTATTTACTTTGAGGTTGATGACATTGTTGATGGTAACAGTGTTTGCTTGAACATGAGCATTTGTCTTGTTTTGGTTGGTACAGAAAGGCACATTTATTAGTGGCGTTCACAAACAGGCTTATATATTCTACACAGAAACATTTCTGTGCACCTGTTGGGTTTGTTTATTGTCTTTAACTTCACTCTCCTCAGTATGTGCGATATACACCACTATTGTGCTCCTGCTACATATGATATACGGAGCCCAGCCCAGCCGTCTGTGCAGTGAGCGTGCGCTGCCGTAAATCTCATCTGAGAATGAAACGCCCTCCGCTCACAGGAGCACAGCCGGCCCAGTGCCGCAGATGCTTATATGTGCAGAGAGCTGCTCTGAATCAAAGCACGTCCCGCAGCAATCAGCTTCTGGTTCACATATTCACTTCTGTGATGCTACAGAGGCCCACTGCCTTCTGACGGACTGGACAGCAGCACAGTGCAGCATTACAGCAGTCTAACGGTGATTGCTGCTCATTCAGAGTTTCAGAGCATTTGAACAAAGCCCTGATTCTGAATATTAAACTCCAATGCACACAAGAAGAAATCCTCAAATTACAAGTCTTCTTCTACTTGGCTTTTAACTTGACTCTCTTTAATGTAGCATTTTCTAACTCATGTGAGTATTACATACGAGTTATTGTGTGCTTGGTTAGATTTTTGAGAGTTGAGGAAAATAAAAGTATTCACACTTCAAAGTCAAGGTTACAGTACTAAAAATAGAACTTCATCTATAGTGGTAAAAAAACAGGCAAGGCCATCTATTCAACTGCTTTATTGTAAAAGAGACTAACAGACCAGAAGAAATGAGTGTAAAAGCAAAACCAAAATCATTACAGTATTTGTATTTTAAGAATTATTACATCACTTCTGAGAATGAGAGGTATTGAACTTGAACAAAACAGAATCCAACAAAACTCCATATTGCTGGAATTTACATACATATTAACTCCATAAACTGGATTTCTTATAATAAGAATTGTTTATAATAAGTGGACATGGCAACCCTTCAATAATGTGCTGGAAGCAGCTTTCCAAACATAAATCTTAAAGGTGACATATCATGAAAATCTGAATTTTTCAATGTTTAAGTGCTATAACCGGGCCCCCAGTGCATACCAACCCAGAAAATGTGAAAAAGAACAAAAAATTAGTAAGCCTTTTTTTGTAAGCTTGTGAAAAAATGAGCTGCTCAGATTTCTCTCCCCCTGTGACGTAAGGGGATCTTATTATAATATTACCATCCCTTTATCTGCACGTTTCCACCCACGGCGCCGCCATTGTGTTTTCACAAGTGACAACGGTGTAGCAGTTCTAACACCACGGCAAAAGTTCAAACAAAGTATGCTAAATTTTCTGTCTTTGGCTGAACTGATGAGCACAGAACACTATTTGGAGTCCCAGCCACAGAGGGGACAAGAGAGTAGCCTATTTATTGATTTATTTACTGTATATTATGCTGCTGCCACACAGATCTAATATAAACATGCCATTTCTTTCCCAGCTGTTTACCTTCACAGACATAACTGACTGTTTTTGTAACTCGTGTGTTTTTAACATTAACATCTGTGTATTTGACAGTTTAAGCGCAATAAGACATGAAAGAGAGACATTAGTTTAGTACTCAAAAGCCGTGTGACAGCTTTCTGTGTGTGTGCTTCGGATGCATGCGCTCAGAAAAGCATATATCAGAAGTTTAAACTAATATTGTTCAAAATGCATGATTTCAGCACGATACACGTGATAATCGAAACTAAACATGTTTTTTTAGCAGAGCATCTGACCTACGAGCTGTAAAGGCACAGTCCTTCTGCGGATGGTAGTTTAGTAAAAATCGCACAACAAGTCTTTGGTCGCTGTCAGGGGTGTCGCTAGATCATTTTTAATGGGGCATGAGCCCCAGTAAAATACTGCTGTGCCCCAGTAAAATATGTATAGATTGACGTATACGAGTATAATTTCTCTGATATTTCAGCAGTCAAGTCATATGTGTTTTCTATCCTCTAAAATCAGAAGTAGTGTTACCAGATATGCAAATAAATCACTCTTTTTAAACTAATCATGAAATGGGTTTGCAAAAAGGTCTAAAATTGTTCGCAATTCAGATTGATTCATTCGGACAGTTCATTTAAGCCCCTGCACAATTAAATTAAATCTTTTACAGCTGTCGCAAATAAAATGAAAATGAATTGAAAAGTGTTTTTTGCAGCATTAAATTTACATCTTTGAATGTTGCATAATATTTCTTCTTTCGCGTTTGCAATAGTTGCTTATGAATGCAATGAGACGTTCAGATTCATCGCTGCAATGCCGAATTCTGCACTCTCGTGAATCGTCTCATTATAAACAACAAAGTAAAGATGTACGTATGATTTAAGTAAGAGATTCATCTATCATACAGTGTGTAGACATCTTCATTGATTATAACAGGAATATTTTGAGAGTGCTTAAATAGCACTAGATTGAAGTCAGTGATAATGCTCTTTAAAAATGTTCACTTTCTCTATAATTTATTTGCTGTATTTAAATGCACTCATCACTCCTGATACTTTAGAGTGTGTATGTAATTCAAACATGCTTTGTGAGAACTCTACTTACAGGTTTTAGGCTGTGTGATATTTATCATATGATTCTAAATTACCCTGCTTCCTCTGGTCATCACATGGGAGATAAGGATAGCTCTGATGGAGATCAGAAATTCTGTCTGGGTTCGTGAAGGACTCAACAGAGGAGGATGCGGTGATGTAAACAGGACTGAGGTGGAATTGAAACAGGGAATGAGGATTTGGTGCAGATGGTTGTTCCTTCGCCTTTGTTGCCACAAATCTCCCTGTCGTCCCGTGTCAGTGTCATCTTTTGTGTGGTGGGCTATAGATGCTCTGACTCTTGGTCTTTCTTTTGATCCACCCACAGATAAATCTTACAGATTTTTACAGTCCTTGAAACCTCTAAACAGACAATACTCTCCTGCTAGACATCTGTTAACATGTCTTTGTGTTTTGTTTTGTTCTAGAGCTTGAAATGGTGAGAGAAAAATTACGACTCTGTATTTTCACAAAAAATCGAATGTGAGAATCTAGAGAAGTATTTTTTACTTAATTTTAAACCCAAAGACTTTCTAAAAAAACACGTTATTTTCAATGTCAGTGTGAAACCAAAATAGACTCTATTAGCTTTCTGAATAGACATTCCTAATCTTATTGTGAATTATTTATCAGTGCATCTATCAGATTTATCAGTTACTTAAAAGAAAATAAACAACTTTCCTTTCCAGATAAGCAGTTGTTTTCTTTACAAACATCCTGTTTTAGTCAGAGATACATCACATTATGCATAACTCATCAACAAATCTAAACTGTTGTAATAAAATATGTCTCTCATTAATTTTTCACTTTGTTCAGCAGATCATGAAGGCATAAGGTCTGCCACACATAGACAACACAGGATGCTGCTTCTCCGTTAGGAGCAGATGGAATGTGAATTGCAGTGCTGTCAAGCTGTATATTCAGCAACACCGGTCATTATCCAAACAGATTTCAGGTGAAATGAACAGCGATGTTCTATAAGTGAACAAACAACATCCAACTGAACATTCAGTTCCTCTGTCTACCTCACGTTTAGTCACAAACATCTGATAGTTGGAGAGAAGGAACTGATTCTGGCTGCTTGGCTTCACTGCTCCAAATCATCAGTTAAAAAGATAATACAGTTTCAGATATTTTTAGGTAAGAAAATTAGTCAAAAATCTAATTTCAGTATTTTACATTGTAAGTATTTAGATCAAATTGTTTTCCAGTTCATAAGAAACATTCAGTCAAATGTGCCCAAACTTGCAAAAAAATGTGCAATATTGACCAACGTTCAAAAGTTTGGGGTCTGTACGATTTTTTTATGTTTTTGAAAGAAGTCTCTAAAGGTCACCAAGGCTGCATTTACTGGATCAAAAATACAGTAAAACAGTAATATTGTGAAATATTATTGTGATTTAAAATATCTGTTTTCTATATATTTTTTTAAATATTATTTATTCCTGTGATCAAAGCTGAATTTTCAGCATCATTGCTCCAGTCTTCAGTGTCACATGATTCTTCAGAAATCATTCTAACATGCTGATTTGATGCTCAAGAATCTTACCCTTTCTTTCTTTTTCTTTTCCTTCTTTTTTTTCAGGATCCTTTAATAAATATATATTTTTAAAAGAACAGCATTTATTTGAAATAGATTTTTTTTTATAACATTACGAATTTACTGTCACTTTAATCATCAATTTAATGCATCCTTGCTGAATATAAGTATGAATTTGTTAAATAAATCTTACTGATGGCACACTTATGAATGCTAGTGTATACTTCCGTTCTCTGTCTTTGTTAATTGCACACATTAGCTGAGGTCGCATTAAAAGAAATGCTGTCAAGTGCTCTCTTCATGTGGAAGTACAGTGAAGTGTTTCCTTGTTGCTGTGCAGCTCCTGATTAGACAACATTTGTCCTAATGGGTTGTTTAGTTAAAGTGAACATGCATCGCAGTAATCAGATACATGTGACCTGTGCTCAGCATATACTATACAAGAACCAACAGCACACAGTCCTTATTCAGAGATTTGAAGGAGAAACTGTTGCAATATTTTACCATTATTATATTTCTTCTTTTTCATTAATAATTTTTCAATGACATATTTATTTACAGTTTTCAAAGAAAATGTGACTTGGCTGTGCAAAACTCAACCTCACAATTATAGAGTGTTGTGAATAGCTTCAAGGGTGTCTAAACCAAAATCATTACATTTGGATGCATTTTCCCTTTGAAAAGGGACAAGGATCATTTATAACAGAAGACTTCTTGCCATAAGCGATTCTGAGTCTCACAGCTGGGTGTAAATCTCCATGTCAGTCCACTAGGAGAACAAGGGCTCTTTTATCAATTAGAACGGAGCCCTGTCATTCAGCAAGCCATATGATTGGACGAGCTGTCACAGAGACAAATGGCTGATTGGAGGAGGGGTCGCTGTGGAAAAAGAACGATTGTTGGAGGTTTGATCAAGAGTGAGTGATCAGAGAGTTTATCTCCACTGCTGCACTGTGATTGGATGAGCCTCGATCCAATCCGCTGAGTAACATGAGCAAAAGAAATGACACGGAAAGAAGATTAGAAATCCTACCTGAGAGACTTGGTGCACTGAAATAATTTGGTGTAGAAACAAATATCTAAATTTCACAAACGATTACAAAGAAACAGCAACACATTGTATTAAATGTGACATTTTAAAGTAGACAAACTCTATTAATTTTTATTTACAGCTCCAAAAAAATCATTTTTAGGATGGACAGGCCTATATGGAAGCAGTAAGTTCTGGCTACTATTTTTCCGTGAAGTTCTGTTGTTTGCGTTGACATTAGTGAATGGGATCCATGCACTAGGTCACGATGGCAAACTTCAAAAACAAGCCCCACGTGCCAGCCAGATGAAGCCGGTGACCCAGTCAACTTCAAACCTGATTCATAATTACATTAGTTATCAGAGAAACTCAGTTTGTTGCCATGTGGTGGGGTTGAAGGCGGGTGTTGTTGCCGGGGGAATAGTTATTTTTGCCTGTTGACTCAGTTTGCTCTAGAAACATGACTAATGAGATTGAGGAAAACAAACTTGGTCACAGAGTAGCTTTGGTGCAGAGCTTACTGACCTAAAAAAGCTTCCAAGTCCCTTTGCTTTATTTTCAGACTTTGATATTTCCTGATGGACATTGGTTTTGAGTACTTTTTAAAAATAACAAGCTTTTCTACACTCTTATATAGTAGTTCTTTTGAGCACCTTCGTTTCAGCAAATAACTATTCTTGATTTGGCTATGTGGTTTTATGGAGAACCAAGATCTCCATAAAACCAAGATATACAGTACTCTCTGTGTTGGTGTATTGGTTCTTTACATCAGTGGATTAATCATATGTTCTTTAAAGCACTACTTTTCCTTAAAAAATTTCCTTGTTGGAGTTCTTTGACATCAAGGCTTTTTTTTTTTTTTTGCTTCCAATAGGAAGCTAAACTTTTTTGGAGTGCATATAAGAGCAGATGGGTTACTCACTGAAAACACATTACAGCAGTATTGAAACCAGTAAAGAAAAAGTCATGCAAAAAATACTGTAGATAAAATGTTCATGGACTTCATGGGTTTAAATGCATCTGCACTCTTAAAAAGAAAGTTTTTAAAGATGGTTTCTGTAGTGATTCCATTCTGAGATTAATTCGAAAATGCCACTTTAGAACTAGTATCGAAGGAACCTTGAATTGCTTCATTGACAACTTATTGTATTACTATATAAAAAGCTCACTGTATTATGTAGAGTATTATGAGAGAGAGATGGACTGAGCGAGAGTGATTACCTGCATCTGATACAGCATTCATTCTTCAGCTCAGTCTCATATTCACAATAAAACATTAGTTTGAATGTCTGCTGAGGAAGCGATATCTTTGTCGTAATATCCTTTCATCTGTTAAGGGCGATTTCTGATGCAGCATTAAAAGCAGGGTAGGTGATTTGGTTCAAAAACATTTTTTTTTGTTTCTGGTTGAAAGTCTCCTCACATCCCAATAGCAAACAGTAAGTTAAGTGGTCTAAATTTATTTATATGTATTTGTATTGTCTGGGGAAAGTGAAATGAAAAATGTTCGGCCAATCAAAATGTTCAGTCCAAACATTACGATAGGCTGTTTTGCATACCTCTGCACACCCTGTTTGTGCAGATATGACATCATCAGTGTGTTCCAGCGAGAATGAAGGGCGCTATTATTGTAATACTATGCGCTTTGTACTGTAATGTTTTCTCACCGGTGAATGAGGCATGAGGTAATCGGACGGCTTTGCAGCGGGATTATGCAGGGAGGGTGGGGATCTTGCATTCAAAACTAACTTGTTATCGCTAGCCTTTCCGAAATCGCCTACCCTACCTTTAAAGTTACATAAAATATAACGTGAAGAGATTTTGCCCTCAGCCAAAACTATTTGCTCTGGAACAAATAATAGATTAATGAGACCAAAGTCTGTCCAAATTCCAGCAGATCTGGCCAAGTTGAGGCTGCTCTCGGCGGGTTCATGAATGCTGAATGGCCAGCAAATTTTCAAATAGACGTTATCTTTATTAACAAACCGCATATTTGAAGTCTAAACAAGTACATTCTCACATAAAAAAAACTCTTAAAACTACATTCCGTGTCACAAAAACAGTATTATTTATAAAATTATAGTGGATTTGGGCATCCGCCATGACACCGACTGTGAAACGGTGAAATATTGGAGCTCTGTTATCACTAGAATATCGCATTCCTTTCAATCAGATTATATGTATATATCCTGAAGAACAATTTAATAATCGAAAGAACTTTAACTTGTTCGACTCTAAAGAACCTTTTGCGGAATAGGAAGTTTCCATTAAAGTTGAAGGTTGTTCATGGAGCCATCAATGCTAATAAAGAATCTTTTTCACAATTTTAAATAAGTGCAACACACTTAAAAAATCTTCATTTAATTTAATAATTTGTTTAAAGTACAATTATTCCAGTCAATCTCTAAACTAAAATGAAGTCATAATTGTATGCATACTAATTATACAAGAACTAGAACACTGTCATCTTAAATCAATTTTGATGTGGAACAGAATGTCATTGTTTGACGTTTCATGTCAAATACCCAAAAGTAAACTGACAACCGGAGTAAAAGGTGTGAAAAAAATACATTCTTAGATATTCAATAACCAATGATGCTCATGACACATTGAGACAGAAACAGAGTTCAACGTCAGCAGGCAGACAGGTGCGTGCAAAGAAGTGTCAAAAAATTGTCAAATAACAAAGACAAAAAATGAAAACACAGAGGTGTCAGAATAGATGAAAGATGCTCGCAGCAGGGGAGTGGAAGCAGGAAATAGAAAACAGAGTGACAGTAAGGCAATCTGTCACTACTGAGAATCGTCTCACACACACACACACACACACACACACACACACACACACAATTGCATATGTGGTTTAACTCTTCTTAGACAATGCTTTTTATACTCTCATAATCATATTTTCTATCCTCTAACCTTAAACAAAACCCTCACAGAAACTGTTTGGCATTTCAAAAAGTATGTTTTTAAGCCGTTTGGTTTACGAGGCCACTGTAATACCAAAGTCATTTATACAATTATGCCCTCATAAACCATATATACAACAACCACACAATTACCGCATGTAGCATTTAATAAAACAATATCACAAAGCCCTCATATGATTTCATTACAGTTTAGTTGCTGTCTTTAAATATGACATTTGACTGATATTCATAAGCATTAAAATCACTTCTCTGTTTATATATTTCTACTACAGGGTAACAATATTGTTAGGTGTAACCTGAGGTGTTGTAAATCTTGGTTAAATACTCAGAAAAAAGGTACAAAGTTGTCACTTGGGTGGTACAAAAAAGTACAAAAGCTAAAAGGTACATCTTTGTACCTTATTTACTCCTAAAAGGTACATATTAGCATATTAGTACATATGTAAAGGTACATATTAGCGCTTTAAAAGTATATAATAGTACCTTTTAAAAGAGTACTGGCCCAGTGATGGCACTAACACATGAAAATATCTCCACAGTTCAAATGTACACCCTGAGAAAAAATAGAATCATAAAGAACATAAAAATAGACTCTACGTATGTTATGAAAAGTGCAAAGGCCGTATCAATAAAACATTCCCTCATAAATAATAAAATAGCATTATTACATGATCCCCCACAATTCAAAAGACATGAGACAACACTTGGGCTATTTCATGTGCAAAATTAAAAATAGAGGAGGGACTGCAGAATAACAGCGGATCAGCACAATCATTTATGCTGCGTATCTTGTGTTCAAGCACATGATCTACACGCTAACATTAACTAGTTTAGATGTTTCTTCTGTTTAAGACATGAGTGCTGCAGAGATGACATTTTTGTTGGCCAAAACCTGTAAATTACTTGTATTTTAGCTCTTCTGGTTCAATCGTCCTTGAAGTCAGTGGGGTTTTGGTTAAATGCCCGAAATAAGGTCTGTGGTGAACACAACTTCGACATATTTTCACGTTTTATCCTACAACATAAAATACATCAGTAATACTCATGATGTTTTAAAGCTTTTATTCGTCTTGAAAAAGGAAGTTGCTAACAAGTGTCTAAATGTGACTACAGAGGTTGTCTGGACATTAAATATCAACACACAGAACAGATAAACTCATCTACTCATTGGTCGCATTCAGAGACTCAATTGGGCCCTATTTTAATGATCTAAGCACATGGTCTGAAGCGCATCCAAATCTTTTGCTAGTTTAACGATGTAAAAAACGGTCAGCGTGCCAGGCACATGGTCCAAAAGGGTTGAACCTATTCTCTTAATGAGTCATGGGTGTGTTTTGGGTGTAACGTGCAATAAACCAATCAGAGTCTCATCTCCATTCCCTTTAAAAGTCAGTTGCACTTGCACCATGGCGGATTCGCTATTTACATGGAGGAACTTGCCAGAGCAAAGACTGAACGCTTCTCCAGAGAGGAAACGGATCTGCACTTGATAATCTTTTACATTGTAATCCTTTCATTTTTAATTTTAAAATTTGACGTTTGTGTGCTGCTGCTTGAGTGTATGCGCGTTGTGTTACTAACTTGCCTTTAAATAATTCATAAAAAATAATAAAAACTGCTGCATTGACTTTAGACCAGGTTTTATTTGGTCAATGGTGCAATCGTTTTCAGTTGACTCAAAATAGGAACGTACCAACAATATGCCTTAACGTTTTCAGACCAGCATGCCCATGGGCGAACAGATGGGCGCAAGTGCATTTGCTATTTAAACTGGATGTGAAAATGATAACTGCGTTAAAAAATAATACTTGTGTTGCGCCTGGCGTCGCATTGCGCTGGGTGTATGATAGGGCCCATTTTGTTTATACTCAAACTTTAGGGAAAATGTCTTTAAATAAATACTGAAAGAGTTGTTGGCAACTTTGAAGTTCATTTATAGCTTACTTTGTTTTGTTTTTTTTTACTTCAGGCGATTGTATTTAGGCTTCAAAAATCATCAAAGTTGTGTTCAAATTGTGTTTGAAAATTATCATAATGAACAAAGCGTGAAGGAATCAAACTTCTGTTAGTCACAGAGCTTATTTTCAGCAATAATCTAAAAGCCAATGGAAAAATCCTATCCGGAAAAAACTTCCCGTTTGGCCTACTCGTCAGCACTCTATTTAATAACAACAAAGTGCATTGTGTAAGACAGAAAATCAGAAATTTAGTTCCACTTATGTACAGACATATCCAATCCTGTTTGAAATGAAAGGAAATCTCTGGAAGTTATGGTCCCATCTCTGACTAAATAGCTAAAAACTCTTTTATGTCTCATCCTGTGAAGTCTTGTCTTTACTGATGGGGCAAGTGTAAGGTGAATCCTGTTCGACTCTTTTTGAAGTCTGCGATGGTCTGGCCGGGTTTGGTCTCGACGGTGATACTCTTAGGTTTTCCGCTCATGTGTACCTGGAGTCCTGTAGAGCACACTTTGACCGGCAGTGGAGTGTTCTTCACTCTGAAATAAACACATGACATAATTACTCCAGATTCTAGCCAATGCTGAATGCATCCCAAAAATAGCCTGACAGCTCTCTCAGCTCCCTGCAGCCTATAAAAAGCAGTCAAAGCAGCGCACTCAGTTGTGTTTTTTGCTGTTGTTAGTGGTTCATGATGAGAATCTAATGTAGGAGACACATGTCCTGATACACAGCTGCACAGAGACGGTGACTCAGCCCTGCCACATGAAACAATAAACCAACTCATCACTCCAGATGCCTTAATAAAACGGCTTCTGTCTAATCAGACTATTGCTCATTTCAAGGATTAAACTTCCCTATATACAGTACACTTTACTACACTACTGTTCAAAAGTTAGGTAGCCTACAATTTTTTCTTGTGCTCACCAAGGCTGCAAAAATACAGTAAAAACAGTCATATTTTAATAATATTATTACAATTTGAAATAACTGTTTACTATTTCAATATATATTTTTAAAATGTAGAAAAGCTTGAGGTCATTATTTATTTTTTTTAGTTTTTGAAAGAAGTCTCTTATGCTTACCAAAGCTGCATTTATTTGATCAAAGATGCAATAAAACAACAATACTGTGAAATATTATAACAATTTGAAATGACTGTTTTCTTGAATGTATTTTAAATTCAATTAATTCCTGTGATCAAAGCTGAATTTTTAGCACCATTACTCCAGTTTTCAGTGTCACGTGATCCTTCAGAAATCATTTTAATATGCTGATTTGGTGCTCAAAAACATCTCTTACTACTATCAATGTTGAAAACTGTTGTGCTGTTGAATATTTTTGTGGAAACAGTGATAGAAAAGAACAGCATTTATTTCAAACACAAATCTTTTATAGAATTATACTGCAACAATAGTCTACTGTAAATAATCCAACAGAAAAATGTAACAATTTAATTCATTCTTTAAACCATGCTGGTTGTTTTTGACTGTAGAACTAATTTATTTTGCTCTATGAGAAAACTGACCAAATAATATATGCGATACAAATAAAAAGACAAGGCTAAAGTATCTGTATGGTATCCAATTATACCTAAAATGCTCTTTTAAGCACATTCAGGACTTTATCAGCCTATTATATAAGTGGTCCAGAGACGGTAAAGTGGGGCTCAAAAGTCTCATTTGATGGAGTCAAAAATAATGTTCTATGTAGGACAGAACAGATGAGAAGGGACACCTCTGCTGTCTGATCCTGTCCCTGTTCCCTAAATGCAAAGTCCTCTCGCTTCCTCAGAGCATTTCAACACGATCACCAACTCTCAGAGTGAGAGGACAACCATGGCACACAAAGTCAGTTTACAGGTTTTTCTGTAAGTAAATGACCTCTAAAAACCTTTGTACTATGTAATGCTGTACTTTGAAATGTTGTTCAGTTTCCTGAAGTTTTTTTATTAATCTAAAAGGTAGAAGAGGCAATGACATGGACACAGCTGAGAGGTTTGATATCTTATACTACCATTCAAAAGTTAGAGGTCAGTAAGATTTTTGAAATGCTTTTGAAAGTTTTTGAAAGTCTCTTCTGCTCACCAAGGCTGCATATAATTGATAAAAAATACAGTAAAATAGCAATATTGTGAAATATTATTACAATTTAAAATGTTTTCTATTTGAATATATTTAAAAATGCAATGTATTCCTGAGATACAAAGCTGAATTCTCAGCATCATTACTCAAGTCTTCAGTGTCACATGATCCTTCAGAAATCATTCTAATATACTGATTTGCTGCTCAACAAACATGATTATTATTATCAATGATGAAAACTATTTTGCTGCTTCATATTTTTGTTTAAACTGTTTTTTCAAGATTTTTTGATGAACAGGAAGTTCAAAAGAACTGCAGTTATTTAAAATTGAAGTCTTTTGTAACATTTTAAACGTCTTTACTGTTGTTACGTTTGATCATTTTAATGCATCCCTTCTTAAATTAAAGTATTAGGGCCAGTTTTACTAACAGCTTGCGCCAGCGCAAACCATATTTTGGCATTAAAATAGTACTGTCAGGATTTACTAAAGACGCGCGGTGAAGAATTAGCGCTGAAAAGGTTTGGACGGTTATTTTTGGGCCTAACCTTATTGAATATGCATTTGTAGGAGTTTCCCTTTCAGACGCAAAATTTATGGGAGGAGAGTTTTAAAATGAATCACACAACTCGATTTACTAACGTTTGCGCTCATCAAATTACTGGCATATGCACCACTATTTAATGCTCCAAAAAAGCATGTTTTACAGCAGGCGGTAGTTTCCGCTGCTCTTGGTAGATTGTGCTGGTCATTATGGAAATGATCTGGCTGCGTCTGTGTTCTTTAATGTGTGCATTGTCAGTAAATCACATGCTGAATTTTCCCCTCCCATCAGAGCTTTTATGGAATTGCACCAGAATTGTTTAAAAAATTCTCAAAATTTGGACCAGTAGTGTACCACAACCATGTCTACATTTTATTTTAAAAGATCAAGAAAAACCTCTGGGTAGAACCAATCATAGTAAAACTGGTCTTTTTCCCTCTGTCTGTTTTTCTCTTTCCATCCCATCCCAAACCATGCAGAGAAGCACTCATGCTCTCCTCATAAGCCCTTCAACAGGTGGACGGCAGTTCGCCATGAAAAAAGCCTGCCGCGGGTCACGCAACTCCTCGGTTCTCCTGTTCCCTTTCCACTCAGCTGTTCCCATCAGGGCTCCAAGCCACCAACCCACTGACCTTCTTCTGATTCACCAACTCACCAGAAGAAGGCCAGAGAAACCTGACACTGGAGGACATTAACCTCTCCCAATCAAGATTTAAGGTTAAAGAAACAGTTTACTCTGAGAAAATTCTGTCATGAACTCTTTGCATTTAAAAAGCTGCACAAAGAGTTTCCAAAAATTCAACTTTTTTGTTCTACATACACTACCATACACTTTCACTACATACACTACTGCATACCATTACATACACAAAGTTTTTGAACAGTAAGGTTTTTAATGTTTTTTTTGAAGAGGCCTGCATTTATTTGATCCAAAGTACAGCAAAAACAGTCAAATTTTGTCAAACAGTCAAATAAATGCAGGCTTGCTGAGCAGAAGAGACTTCTTTAAATAAAAAACATAAAAAATCTTACTGTTCAAAAACTTTTGACTGGTAGTGTACAAAAACAAAACAAAACAAAAAAACAACATACAGGGTTGGAACATGACATGAGGTTGAGTAAATGATGACAGAATTGATATTTTTAGGAACTATTCCTGAGCGATTCGGTGGATCAGTGGCGCAGTGGTTTTCGCAACTCCTCTAAGAACTTCGGGAGCGGTGCGTTTCCTCAACGGCGCAGGCTTGCAGTTGAGTTGACCTGTTTTTCCAGGGACATGACGCCCCAACCAATGAGAACAGGCTGCAGTCGGGCTGCATTATTTATTGCCATGGAAACCATACGACAGAACTGGGACGCAGCAGCAACTTCGTACGGTTCTTGCGTGCCCTGGAGAACCAATCTTCATTCATTCATTCATTCAGCGTTTGTACACAGCTATAATCACACGTGAGTGTACATCTCCATGCCCGTTACAGTGAATCATTGACGACTCCGTTTTGGGCCGTGCCTGAAAAACACACTTCATTACATATTCCAGATCCGCTATTCCTGCAAGCCCATCCCTAAGAGTGGAAACCGACTCAAGAAAACACACACAAACGCGGCAGTCTGCGTCCCCGGGACCCGGCTGTCACTGCGCATACTTTTTGTTTACCATCACACCCTGAGTTTGGGCCCCTGTGGGCTGCGTGTGTTTGTTTGCAGTCTCCTCCTAATGGCCTGTTGAGTACATCACCAGCAAAAGAGGCGAGAGCACTTCTTCTAACAGTGTCCATGAAGATAGAATGCAAAATGTTGGATTATTTTATAAAAAAATACTTATGTCCTCATGATGATGAAATTATTAAGCAGAATTAGCTGCTTTATATATGAGATGCAAGTGCTAGTCTCAGTCTCTCAGTGCAAATGCATGCCACAAAACATGAAGACACACTGCGATTTTGCTTCTCATACACTATAAAAAATATTTTTCAAAGTTGTAAATAAAACAGATTAACGAAGAACATTTTAAAAGAAAATACTATTTGAAATTCTTACTAGTTGCTTAATTCAGTGTTGCTAGCTGTTTTTTTTTTTAAATAAATTGTGAATTTTTTTCCCCAGCAATTTCTGAACTAGCAACTAAATCCTTTTTTAAGTGTATTTTGGTTTTAGTGGCTTAATGCAAAAAAAAAAAAATTCATATATGTGATCAAACAGGAAGTTTTAGAGAAAAAAGGCACCATAGATAAAATTATGATACTGAAGACTAGAGTAATGGCTGTTAAAAATTCAGCTTTGATCACAGAAATAAAAACATTTTGAAATATTTTCAAATACAAAAGTTATTTTAAACTGCAATAACAATTCACAATATTGCTGTTTTTATTGTATTTTTGATCAAATGAATGCAGCCTTGGTGAGCATAAGAGACTTAAAAAATATTTAACAATTTATTATTTAATATAAATATATAAATATTTAATTTAATTTTTAGCAACCTCAAAAAAAAAGTTTTTGTTTTTTTTTTGTAAAATTTGCTATCAGTTTCTGAGTGAAAATTGTTTCAAGCTGAATTCTTCTTTTTTTTTTTTGAGTATTTTTGTTTTGGTGGATTAATGCAAGAAATATTTAAAATAGATAAAATTATGACAATTTTTTTCATGACGAAAAATACTTTAGATGTGTGAGTCATGTCAGCTTGTTTATATGTATTTTATTTTAATTACAAGCATCACTTACATCAGCAAGGGTCAAAATATTGTTCTTAAAGGTTGACTGGTTTGATTTTTTAAAAAAAAATACACAGAGTAGATCATATTGTATTTTTTTTTTAACCAATGGTGTTTTCTAAGGCAAACATCTCCATTGCTCATATATAGGGTTAGCAATCTGAATAAACCCCTCAGTATAGTATTGATTAAAATTGACAGTAAAGAATTTTACATTGTTACAAAGATATCTATTTCAAATAAATGCTGTTTTTTGATTTTTTTTATTCATCATTAAAGAATCCTGAAAAAAATATCACAGTTTCCGCAAAAATATGAAGCTGCAAAACTGTTTTCAACATTGATAATAATAATAACATTTTCTTGAGCAGCAAATCAGTATATTAGAATGATTTCTGAAGGGTCATGTGACACTGAAGACTGGAGTAATGATGCTGAAAACTCAGCTTTGCATCACAGGAGTAAATTACATTTGAAAATATATTACAATAGAAAATGGTTATTTTAGATTGTAATAATATTTCACAATATTACTGTTTTTATTGTATTTTTGATCAAATAAATGCAGCCTTGGTGAGCAACAGAGACTTTTCAAAAACGTTAAAAAAAAAATACTGACCTCAAGCTTTTTACTGGTAGTGTATATATGTGTACAGGCTTACAACTGACTTTGCACATTTTATAACATTTTTTTTTTGTAGTTTAAGGTAGCTACTACTACTACTACTACTAATCTTACAGATTATTAAAAACACTAAGTCATCTGAGGTCAGTGGAAACTCTCTTCCACCCTTCCCTCTGCCACTTTCACTCAGTTTCATCCTGAACTAAACAGACTTCTGCATCTCTGCTGCTTTTAAAATCATTCTCACCTCAGGCATTCGTCCATAACTCTCACACAACATCACTTCTTTTGCCCTCTCTAAAACTGTCAGTCGTTTCTCCGAAGGGAAAGGCTCTCAGGACAGGAGCTGAGAATGCACATCTGTCAACAACCAGACAGAAGTGACAAACTCTCTCAGAGAGACAAAAGGTGGAAGCAGAGACACAAAAACACGATATGAAACGATATGAGATTGATAGAGAGAGAATGAAAGGACAGGAAAGAATTATAGCTGACAGAAAGTGCAGACATAAGAAGTGAATGTTTGTTTAATAACAGTGACACATCCCATTGAAATGAAAGAAAGATTAATTTGATCCCAACTCCTAGATTAGTGCAAAATAAAATTTGATTTGCATTTATTTGGTCAAAAACAATATTTTGATAATAACCATTTTCTATTGTAATCTACAGTATATTAAAATGTCATTTATTCCTGTGATGCAAAGCTGAATTTAGTCTTTTTTTAGTCTTTACTGTCAGTTTCTATCATTTTAATGCATCTTTGTTGAATCAAAGTATTTGTTTCAAAAAATATTTTGAACACTTTTTTTGTACACTATGCTAATACAGTGCCCTCCACTAATATTGGCACCCTTGGTAAATATGAGCAAAGGCGGCTGTGAAAATAAATCTGCATTGTTTATCCTTTTGATCTTTCATTCAAAAAATTCACAAAATTCTAACCTATCATTGAAGTAAAACAATTGAATGTGGGGGGAAAATATCACTGTGAAATAAATGCATAGTTCATGTTGGCCACACAATTATTGGCACCCAATTATTGCAACATCCTTTTCCCATGATAACAGTTCTGGAAAGTTTTCTCCTATAATGCCTGATGATTTTGGAGAAAACCTGATAGATCAAGAGACCATTCCTTCATGCAGAATCTCTGTCTCAGATCCTTCAGATTCACAGCTCCATGGCGGTGCTTCTTCTCTTCAGTTCGCTCACTCATTTTCTATAGAGGGTTTAGGTCCTACACGCGAGGACTGGCCAAAGCTATTTTGTGCTCAATTGTGACACACGTGTTATGTTTGTTTTACAGTTGTTGTCCTGATAGAAGATCAACCACTGCCCATTATAACATTTAATACAGAGGCAGTCATGTTTACTTTAGATTTGATTTTATCTTTTGGTATTTGAGAATCCACATGATGCTATGCATCTGAACAAGCGTCCAGGACCTCAGCAGAAAAATAGGCCCACCACATAACATTAAGACTACAGCAGATATTTAACTGTGGGCATGGGGCACTTTTTATCCTTGTTTGTACTAAACCTATCTGGTGGGTTTGCTGCTAAAAAGCTATTTTTCCAGTTTCATCTGACCATAGAAGCCAGTGCCATTTGAAGTTCCAGTCGTGTCTGACAACTGAATATGCTTGAGTTTGTTTTTGGATGAGCGAGGATAATTTTTCTTGAAACCCTCTCAAACAATATGTGGTGATGTAGGGGCTGTTTTTTTATTTATTTATTTTTTTAGGTTTCTGACCCCAAGACTCAGCTAATCTCTGCAATTCTCCAGCTGTGATGCTTGGAGAGTCTTTGGCCACTCAAACTCTCCTCCTCACCATGCATTAGGACGATATAGACACACGTCCTCTTCCAGGCAGATTTGTAACATCTTTAGTTGATTGATTGGAACTTCTTAATTATTGCCCTGATGTTGGAAATGGGGATTTTCATTCTTTATCTTTCTTACACAGCCACTCTATTTTGTGAGAAGCTCAACAATCTTGTTCGCCTTGCATCTAAAACTATATTATTCTTTGGTTTTGCTCCTTGTGATGGTCGTTTAAGGGAATTTGGCTTTTGTGTTCCTCATATTTATAATCCTGTGGAACAGGAAGTCATGGCTGGACAATTTCATGCTCCGAGTCACCCTGGTGTGCTAATAAATGTGAATATGAATGGGAATATAATTCAGAGATATTTTACTCATAAGAATTTCTAGGGGTGCCAATAATTGTGGCCAACATGTATTGGAGAAAAACATTTATTTCATCATGAGATTTTCTCCCCATTTTCAATTGTTTTACTTCAATGACAGGTTAGAATTTTGTGAATTTTTTGAATGAAAGATCAAAAGGATACACAATGCAGATTTATTTTCACAGCCGCCTTTGCTCATATTTACCAAGGGTGCCAATATTAGTGGAGGGCACTGTAGATCATGACACAAAATGCATATATTTATTTTTTAGTAATCTATCCAAGTCAAATATAACCTGAAACCTACAGTACAATGTATACAGCTTATGTAATCATGAAAAAACTTGCATAGTTACATGTCTACTGCATACAATTCTACTTATTATGCCAAAGTTGAGTGCAATAACCAACTCTGTAAGCATAATTACTGTAGGGAGAGAATACAGAACATTCAAATAAACAGGCTTATGTGTTTTTTGCTGTAATACAGCTCTTTATGGACAAACTAAAAGCCTTCTGGGCCCTAAAACAAACCACAGCAGTCTTAAGACACCAGGAGGGACCATTAAAAGTCCATTTAAAACACACTCAGCCACATACACAATTAAACACACACACACACACACACACACACACACACACACACACACACACTCCTCCACCTCCACTACTCCCCATCATCTCTCCTGCAATCCTAATTAGCACTTCCTCAGCTGCTTGGCAACTATCGTCGGGGCAACAGCAGCATCTGCGTCCCACAGAGGTGTGGAGGAACAGGCTGTTTCACTGAGTGTGAGTAGGGGGAAATCGGGGTAAACTGCTGGGCCAAAACACATGCTGATCCTCCATGTGATGTGACAAATGACAACTTCACCAGCACCAAAAAGAATTAAAGGAATAGCTCACCCAAAAATGAAAATTCTGTCATCAGTTGACTTTGTGAGTAACAGACTCAATGTAAGTCAGAATTCAGTGAAAATTTCATACACAAATTTTATATGCATTTTTCATATTCATACTTGTTGCATCATAAGACATTCATTTGGTGTCATTGACGTCAAACTTGGTGGAAAACCCTTGAGAATTTGAATATGTGTAAATGAGAATGATATTTGCAAGTTCCAGCAGAGAGGAAGGTTTTCAATGCATAAGGACTTAAATTTCAGTCTGTTCCTCATATAAAAAGTATAATATGGCTTTTTTACAGTAGTGCACATATCACATTGACTTCTATGGACTAAAAAAATAAAGGTAATTGTGACTTTTCTCTTTGCAATTCTGAGTTTATATCTCATAATTCTGAGTTTATATCTCGTAATTCTGAGTTTATATCACAATTCTGAGTTTCTATCTCATAATTCTGAGTTTATATCACAATTCTGAGTTTCTGTCTCAAAATTCTGAGTTTCTATCTCAATTGTGAGTTTATATCTAAATTCTAAAAGTATATTTCATAATTCTGAGTTCACATCTCGCAATTCTGAGTTTATATCTCATAATTCTAAGTTTATATTTCACAATTTTGAGTTTATATTTCATAATTCTAAGTTTGTATCTCACAATTATGAGTTTATATATCATAATTGTTTTGTTTTTTTTTGCTTCTGCCACATAATAATAAAAAAAAGGTAATTATGACTTTTCATCTCACAACTTTGAGTTTATAAAAATGTCTGAATTGTGAGATAAAAAGTCACAATTATCTTTATTATTATTATTATTATTATTGTTGTTATTATTATTCTGTGGCAGAAATGGGCTTCTATAGACTTCTCTTATGGTACTTTTTTAAGTTTAACAACTCCTGGCCAAAATATCCATCATTGTACGGGAAAAAAAGCAGCATTAACATGCATCAAAGAGGAAGAGTTAATAATGACCATTTTCAGTTTTTTCACTATATTCCATTCAAACTACTGCTGCCCTACAGTGTCTCTCATTAGCATTAAGTGCAATGCTTTGTTACTATGTGGAACTATAGTCCTACACTGATGGATTTTGAAATCTATTGACTAAACCTGAGGATAGATTTTATTCTGGAATGATTCAATAAATCTTAGTGGTTGAGGGACTTGATGAAGACAGTAACACCTTGTGTAACAGTTATATAATCATATAGTTCATCACGTAGATTACATCTAGCCTGGTTAATCCTCAGTGACACGAAACGTACATCTTGGGAAGGTAGTATGAGATAAGCTGCTCATTAACTGAGCCTGAGAAGATAGTTCCCTTATTGATAAACAGCATCACACCAGTGCAGGATTACGCAACATGCTCTTCCTTCCTATGGGAGGACAACACACACACAGACACACAGACACACAGACACAGACACACACACACACACACACACTCAACAGGGATGATGTCACACATGGTAACAATAGAGCTGATTATTCTGGTCATAATGTCTGCAGATGACACAAGCACAAACAAACTCGGTTAACCCAGAGTGATACATACATACACAGCACTGCTTAACATAGGCAAGCACACCAACAGATACAACAAATGGTGTTTTGAGGACAGTTCATGTAGCACAATATCTACACTACAATTTGAACATTTGGACATTAAGAGGTTTTTTTTTTTTTTCCATTTTAAATTATACTTTTCAGCAAGGATGCAAAATTGATCTAAAGTGAGAGAAAAGACATTTATAATGCTGTTCTTTTGAACTTTATATTCAGTAAACAATACTGAGAATGAAAATGTATCATGGTTTCATCAAAAAAGACACACATCACCTTTAAGTGCATTGTAATCAACAGTTAATATAATGAAATACTATAACTGCATTAATGATCGTGTTGAAATCCATAATTTGCACTAGACTGGATTGATTAAACCTGAGATAAGTTTTAAGCCTTTATCACTTCCTGCCAACAGTTCTGTTAACTGTTACAATAGAGGAAACAGATTAACAAACACCAACTATATATATATTATAATGCTTAGATATTCATGGTTATACCTTATTACAGTAAACATACTGAAATGTAAGGGAATAACTAGGCCATTATTATAATTTAAGGCAATTATTACTAGGTTAAACGATTCATGAAAATGTGCAGTTGATTTTAATGTGTTTATGAAGTAGTGATTACTACTGATATTAGTCTGGCAGATTAATGTTATTTCCAAAATCTATGTACAGACTTGCTTTTCAGACATTTTGTGCAAGTCACATTTACCTTTCTTCAATTGAATTACTGCATGTATATAAGCAACATAATGGTAATTAGTCACTCTGAATTCTTAACATTTGTATTAAACCCAGCCAATGAAAAATTATTGGTCAGACGAACTGGTCGTCAACCAATATATTCATATTAATATTATCTGTGATGTTCCTCTAGCATATTGCTTGTTAAAAGTTGATCTATTTAGGTGTATGAAAATAACTGGTGATTTTTGAAGAATTGTTAAGATGACAAATGAGATCTGCTAACCCTTTGGCTCCAGAAGCTCTCACACACTAGAACTACAAAAATCTCTTAAGATCTACTCCAACACTGCCTTTGGTCAAACCGTCACCGACACACACACACACACACACACACACACACACACACACACACACACACACACACACACACACACACACACACACACACACAGCTGTCTCAACAGATGGCCAAAGAGGGGTTTATACTACCCAACACACACACACACACACAGGCTGGCACTGCCTTTCCACAAACAAACACACATGACAGAGTCATAATGTCTGTGTGAGTCAGGTGAGGGTGAATGACCCACGGGAAAGATCACTGAGTTTAAAGACAGGCATGATAACAGAAATGAATCACTGTTTGAATTCAGATACAGACATTTCATATCAACAAGAGCTCTCAGTATGCATGCAAAGGAGAAAGTGAAATGTAAAGTCATTAAACATTTACTAAACTATATCCCAGATCATGAGTGGTTTGATCAGACTGAAAAAATGAGAAGAATACTGTTATGTGCCTGAATAACATATAAGCACACTTTCCGAGCAAAACATTTCATTAAACGGAATTTGTTATTTTAAATTATACATGTAAGAAATGATAACAAAGGATTAACACTTAATGTGATTCTTTACACCTGTGGTTCCTCTGCTAGGGTACCTGTGTGAACTTGACTTCATACATCCTCTAAAATCTCTCTGAGACCAGCTGTTTAAAAAGCTTTGCTACATCATGCATATTTTATGCACTAATTCGCCTATGTAACTCCTACAGGTCATAGCACAAATTTCTGTTCTCTTAAAATTGAGCTGGAGATGAAAGATCATGAGAGACATGTTCATCTAATTCTGTCAATCACAAAGCAAATTTATTGTCACTCTTGTGATAAATCATCCAGGATTCCTCCAACACCCCAAATCAACGTCCATTTTTTTTTCATTTCAATAATATATTAAATATTGTATAATCATTATTAAGTAGTCTGGGGGATGATCTGGAGCGTGAGTTGAATCTCATATCACTCAATGATGACACTAATGTGAAATTTAGCTAACCAAGAGATGTCTGTTATTACAAAAACTCAGTGTGCATTATTACTGTTCAAAACTTTTATGATTATTATTATTATTTAAATCATTACACAATTTCACTTTAAAAAATGTTTGTAATTTTACAGAAAAATGAAAATGCTACAGTAAAAACCTGTTAATTGGTTCACTTTAAGGTTTCTTACCACATGGTGAAAAATTGTAAATGGCGATGTGCATTATATGTAATATTACTGTTAGATACTGTAAATGTATGATAAATGGTGATGTGCATTATATGTAATATTACTGTTAGATACTGTAAATGTATGATAAATGGTGATGTGCATTATATGTAATATTACTGTAAAATACTGCAAATGTATGGTTTTTGGAAGTAAAAATGAAAAATTATTATATAATTTATGGTGAAAGACATTTGCAGTAAGTAGCCTCTGCATGACATATCAATATACTGTATACTAATTTGAAAATAGTTTTGTTATTTTTGTTATCAGTAATGTACATTAGAGTGTTTAGTGTTGCATATTCTGTAATTTAATGAATGTTTATGGCATTATTTTAGTGTCATGTGTGATATATATATATATATATATATATATATATATATATATACATATACATACACACATACACACACACACACACACACACACACACACACACAAATATATGATTATAAGTTGTAAAATATACACCCCATAATACTTGAAAATCTGTCTTGGCTGCCAGTTTTTAACAATAAACTGAACAGAATATTTTTGTGTAGACACAATGTCAATGTCAATAAGTCTTTTAAAAAGATGCACAACTTTACAGCTAATTATTTGTATAACATTCTTACTTTTGCAATTCCAAACAGATTATTATTACAGTAGGCACACTGATTTTCAAGCAGAACTTGCAGACTTTTATGCCGTGTCTGTCCTGATTTTGAGGGAAATCTGGATAGATATTGGGTTAAGACTTTGTTAGTTTGGAAGAATGTTGTTTCAGGACCAACAAGACACTCTGATCCAGGAACATGCCCTACTTGGCAAAGTACAGTCACCTTCTGTTTAGAGTTGGCGAGAGGTTATTTTTTTTACATCTTTTTAACTGAAATACCTCACAGTCCATCTTGTCTTCATTTTTGTACTTAACATTCTTCTTATCCTTATGACCTTTATGAAATAGAACAATCTAGTTTTTAAAGCAATGAAAGTGGTGCTGCGTCTCCGTTGTGGGGATCGAGTGAACTGCGTGTGTGTGCTTTGTCATCTGTTCACCCGCCCCCCCCCCCCTTGCCTTCCTCCACACTTCCTCAGGCCACTCTGACGTCTCCTTTTGATGATGTCGTAAAGGGGGCATGACCCCACGCATTGACTCGCAGATGGCAGCACAATGGCTTTAAAGCAGACGTGCAGGAGCAGTGATTACAGACACCCACTGACTGATACACACCCCACACCTGCCACACACACACAAACAATATATACACAACCGGGCTGCTGTCGGCCAGGACTGAATAACGCCTCCCTCGGGGCCGGTTATGTGAAGAACCTGGAAATGCCATCGCATGAATGAGCATCTCACAACATGGATGCATATGTGTGGATGAGATTCAGAACAGTCCTCCAGACTGCTATATACCAAAACATCATGATGACACATTTTGATGACACAACTGTGGTAGGCCTCATCAGCAACAACGATGAAACGCACTACAGAGAGGAAGTGGCACAGCTGGCTGAATGGTGTGGTGCTAACAACCTGTCCCTCAATGTAAGACAAAAGAGGTTGTGATGGACTTCAGGAGAAACTCTGTTGACCACCCCCCACTGACCATCGACGGCTCAACCGTGGAGAGAGTCGGCAGCACTAAATTCCTGGGGGTGCACATCACAGAGGATCTCACCTGGACCACCAACGTCACGTCACTCAACAAGAAGGGACAACAGCGCCTCCACTTTCTCCGCCGGCTGAAAAGGGCAAGTCTCCCTCCACCCATCCTCACCACTTTCTACAGGGGCACCATTGAGAGTGTGCTGACCACCTGCATCACTGTCTGGTATGGGAACTGCAGTGCTGCTGACCGCAAGACCCTACAACGGACAGTGAACACTGCCGCAAAGATCATCGGTGCCCCTCTCCCCTCCATCCTGGACATTTTCCTTGCACGATGCTCCAGCAAGGCCTCCAGCATCGTGAAGGACCCCACCCACCCCTCCCACAACCTCTTCCAGCTCCTGCCATCAGGCAGAAAGTACTGGAGTATCAAAGCTCGCTCTGTCAGATTGCTCAACAGCTTCTTCCCCCAGGCTGTGAGAGCTCTTAACTCCAATCTCCCTGTCCCCCTCTGAAACCATGAACACCTCAGCCCCCTCCCCTCAACTCATTAAAACTGTTGACAACATTTTCCTAAGAGCAATTCTGAGTGTGCTACACACAGGTGAGTGGGCTATACAAACCACCTGTAGTAACGCACTCATCCCACTATATGCACACTAGACACTTTCTATAATCACTCCTTGCTACAAAGACTCAATAGTATAATATATGTTTACTTGTGCATTGCACTACAAAATCATTTTGCACTATGTGCTGCTTCCCCCAAATCTCTCTTCTGCACAACATTTTAATGTACAAAATATATTTCTTTGCACAATTTTATGTACAAATATCTCTTTTGCACAATTTCATGTACAGTACGTATGTAAAGTTTTTGTACAGTCTCAGTTTATGTGTAGTCAACTATGTATAGTAGTTATAGCATTTATAGTATATGTATAGTCAGACGGTTAACTGTTGTATAGCTCTATTATTTTCCTTATACTTGCGATGTTTATGTATGTTTAACTGGTATGTAGCACCGTGGTCCTGCGAGACACGACATTTCGTTCCACTATATGTCCACACATGTAGCAGAATGACAATAAAGCTCAACTTGACTTGAACTTGAACTTGAATAAGTGGTTATCTTTAAAATCAAATCATGATGTAAATACTTATAAATGTCAAAGTGACATGTGTCAGAGAGTCTTTGTACACTACCATTCAAAAGTTTGTGGTTGGTAAGATTTTTATTTTATTTTTTTTAAATGAGTCTCCTTTGCTCACCATGAGGTTACGTTTTCAAAGTAAAATTGTAAAATATTATTACAATTTAAAATAGCTGATTTTTATTTAAATACATTTTAATGTAATTTACTCCTGTGATGTTAAGCTGAATTTTCAGCATCATTACACCAGTCTTAAGTGTCTTCAGTATTAACAAAGTTGAAAACAGTTGTGCTGCTTTATATTTTCGTGGAAGCCATGATTGAAATAAAAATCTTTTGTAACATTTTAAATGTATTTACTGTCACGTTTGTTCAATTTATAATAATAATAAACTTTCTTTTATATAGCGCCTTTAAAATAGCATCTCAAAGCGCTTTACATACATATGAAAATTATAAAGTTAAAAGATACACGCAAAAACTACAGGCACTCAGGCAGTAAAAAAATCTAACCAAAAAATTCAAAGCCAATATAAAAGACAAAGTAAGCACATAAATCACATAAAAGCTACCCTAAAAAAAATCCGTTTTAAAGGACGATTTAAAAACACTAAGGGATTCTGCATTCCTAAATTCAGAGGGCAGGGAATTCCACAATTTAGGAGCCAATGAAGAGAAGGCCCGATCGACCACAGTTTTTAGCTGAGTTTTAGCCAAATTTATTGGATCCTTGATGAATTAAACTTTGTTGTAATTATTTAAATGATATCTTTTTATTGTAAAGCACTTTGTAACTTTATTTTGAAAGGTGCTATATAAATAGTAATACATTTAAATTTAAATATAAAATTAAAAGTAACAATTTCTTTCAAAATAATAAAAAAAAAATCTTACAGACCACAAACTTTTGGTAGGTACCTCTTCTATATCTCATCAGCTGACTGTTTCCCAAAAAGCAACACATTTCCTGGCCTCTGACAAAAACCTTTTAAACTATGAATCTTTAAACCTTTTAAACTTATAGAAAAGAGCTAGAGCAGTGAAAATTCCCATTTCCACCATCAGGGCAATAATTAGGAAGTTCCAATCAACAGAAAATGTTATGAATCTGCCTGGAAGAGGACATGTGTCTATATCGTCCTAATGCACGGTGAGGAGGAGAGTTTGAGTGACCAAAGACTCTTCAAGGATCACAGCTGGAGAACTGCAGAAAAAGGTTGAGTCTCGGGGTCAGAAAACCTTAAAAAAAAAAAATTGTCAAACAGCACCTACATCACCACATGTTGTTTGGGAGGGCTTCACGGAAAAAAATAAGAAAAGAAAATGCTTTCACCAAAAAACAATCTCTTTTGTCTGACAAAACTGGAACTTCAAATGGGACTGGCTTCTATGGTCAGATGTAACTAAAAGAAGAAGCACTGTCATGGATCTGTGAATCTGAAGGGTCTGGAGAGATTCTGGATGAAGGAATGGTCTCTGGTCTCTTGTCAGGTGTTCTCTAACCTCATCAGGCATTATAGGAGAAAACTCCTATACTATTTTGGCACATTGAGGTTTAAACAGTATTGAATAAAAGGGTACCATTAATTGTGTCCGATGTGTATTAGAGAAAAACATTTATTTCATAAAGATATTTCCCCCCTGTTTTAAATTCTTACTCTCCAATGAAAGGTTAGATTTTTGTACATTTTTTAAATAATAGATCAAAAGGATTAACAATGCAGATTTATTTCCACAGCCTTCTTGATCATATTTACCAAGGGTACCAACAATTCTGACCATGTGTGTATCTCAAGAAATTGTGATATTATTATTCATTATGAAATCAGAGATTTTTATCACCACCATTTTTTACCACAAGTTATTGGAGTGAAGTGAATCAACACTGAACTGACTGGAACTGAATAACTAAATATGCTGCCTTTTGTAGAACTGCTTATAGCTGAACTGACCTCGTTTCAAACTGATGAACTTCACACTGTTATTGATCGAAACTCACTTGAGCTAAATAATAACACTATTAGAGCTGCATAACAGCAGAATCTGAACTGTCTCCATAGTTGATATTCTGATACTTCCCTGTTTATCCCTGTCAAGTTCCTTTGATGCAATCTGTATTACATAAAGCGCTACAGAAATAAAGGTGACTTGACATTTTTTTACATCATGTCGCCCAAAAAAATGCCAAAATGAATTTGAAATCATAGAAGCTGTATATTCAAGCAATTCTCTGTATGAATTGCAGTGTTAATGTAGTTTTGAATAAATGATTAGATCCTAATACTAAGGGCTACAGGCCTGTTTAAATCCCAACATGAAGAATGAACAATAGCAATAGTGATGCTTGCCTTAGTAGCAGAAATACTTCCACAATACTTCCGAAATGTGCAAACTGGAGATTATTGGCATGGACTCTTACCGTGTAAAGTGGTCTTTGAGACTGCCCACCAACTCCCCTACACGGTCCTGATTTGGGTTGAGTTGACCCCTCTGTAGGTGCACTAGAAAATCATCCTGAGAGGCAGTATGAAGCGCCACCATCTGGTCACTGCCACTTGTTACGCTCACACCAACCACCTGTGGGATTGAGAGAGTGTAAAACAGCATTACAAACACATGTAAACATGTTAACACGTTGCATAGCATGTGTTGCTGCACAATGTAGAACAATAAATCCATCTTTCCTGAATCCAACAGATTCATTTTTCCACCAACCACTGGCGTTCAGTCAACCTCTGCCTTTGCAATCAGAGTAAAAGCTCATTCACAACACAATCACTTCCTGCGCTCCAGCACATGATTGACTCAGTAACCTTGAGAATGAGTAATATGCTGGAAATAATCATGAATGAATGACTTGATTGTTGCAATTACTCAAAGAGTGTGACCGATCGTCGTTGTGCGTCAGTAAAATGTGTGCCTGGCTGGTACGCATGAATCTGAGATTAGAAACAGTCCTGGGGATGCTGTTCGCATGAGCATGCAAACCCATGTGTGTTATGTCTATGTATGTTTTAAAATCCAATTAAATCATGCCCTAAATGTAGCAGATGCGCATTTAATTATGCAGTCTCTTGTAAGAAAAATATGGATGACTCATCCTGCACTGTACATAATTCTGCCCAATTAAATGCTCCCTAAAAAAAAAATCACCAGTGATATCACCAGCAGCCAACTTGCGAGTACCATTTTAATATTTACAGAGGCAAGAGAAAGTATGTGAACCCATTGGAAATGGATGTTTTTCTGCATTAATTGGTCTTAAAATGTGATCTGATTTTCATCAAAGTCACACATATACACAAACAATTAAAATATTTAAGGGGCCAGATTTACTAACAGCTTGCGCCAGTGCAAACTGTTTTTTTGAGTTAAAATAGTAGGATTTACTAAAGACGCGCAGTGAAGAATTAGCGCTGAAAAGGCGTGGACAATTATTTTTGCGCTTGACCTTACTGAATATGCATTTGTAGGAGTTTCCCTTTCAGACGCAAAATTTATGGGAGGAGAGTATTAAAATGAATCACGCAAAACGATTTACTAACGTTTGCACTCGTCAAATTACGGTATTTGCAGCATTATTTAACGCCCCCAAAAAATCATTTCTTAAGGGAGGAGGTAGTTTCCCCTGCTCTTGTTAGATTTCACTGGTCATTATGAAAATGATCTTTCTGCGTCTGTGTTCTTTATGTGTGCACTGTCAGTAAATCACACGCAGAATTTTCCCCTCCCATCAGAGCTTTTATGGAATTGCGCTCTAACGCTAATTTGCCCTGTTTAGTACATTTGGCCCTATGTCTTTACTGAACATTCACAGTATTGTAGAAAAAGTAAGTGAACTTTACCTAGTTGTCGTTACATGAATGATCCACTGAAGTTGTTCACGAGTCCCTTGCTTATCACTATTGTTAAGAAAAAAAAAATCATCCAGGTCCTGCACATTCAGTGTTGCTAAGTCTGCGGTTTTCCCACGGAATTGGGCTACTTTTACACTGTTGCTGTGGGTTGTTTTTCATGACTGCATGTTGAAGTGACCCCAATAACATGATATTTAGCCCCTGGAATGTGATTTTTACTGGGGGACTCCCTCGAGACATGACTGGGCTAGTTTTGAGTAGCAATTGGGCAGATTCAACCCTGTGCATATTCTTTGGTCTTCCAGCATATTCTGCGTATTTGGACCTTTTACACAATGACATTTTAAGACCATTTAATGCAGAAAACCAACCAATTCCAATGGGTTCACATACTTTTTCTCATCACTGTATATACTATTACAGTATTTATTAATACTGTGAGTTAGTGTTTATTATTTATATTTTCAGTTTTCTTTTTGTGTTTTTGTCATTTTATTAGCCTTTCAACTATTTCTAAATAGCTTGAATTTATTTTTATTTCAGTTTTAGTAATTCAACTTCAACTTATTTCAGATGGCTGCCAAGGCAGCATTTCTAATTTCCATTTTCTAATTTTCAAGCTTTTAAGTCCAAGTTTTCAAGTATTTTTATATTTATATTTCAGCTTTATTTAAATTACCAAAAACTATTTTAATAGTTTTAATTTTAGTTTACAATAACAACACTGTGAGTAAAAAAAATACAGGCTATGTTCAGAATGGAATACTAGCTTCCTGCTATTTGCATACTGCACAGTATAAAATACTTTTTTAAAACAGTATGTGAAACAGCAGGTATTACTGCACAATGAATATTTTTTTTTACCAAATTATATGAAAAATGTCTTGATATTTGGCAGTCCAATCAAACAAGAAATGTAGGAAAGAGATTTTAAAAATAACAGAACATTATTTCTTGTCTAGTCACAAAATCAATTTGAGTGTACTGCATTAGTATATGCCTACATAAAATAATACTTGCATATTGTGCACTGTATGGCTGTGACAACACTAAAGCCTCTTGGCTATTTAAAAAACAAGCCTTCATTATGTCCCGCCTAAACAAATTTTAAGGGATCTTTTAAGGTTTATTAAAGGCCAATGTGTTGTTCTGAATGTACATTATGAACAGCAGTAGGTATGTTACCGCTGTGCCTGAAAGAAAGAGAGTGATCAGGCAGCGTTAAGCCTCTTTACTGCCACTTGGATGGACACACATTAGCACACACAAACATGTGCGCGCACACACACACACACACACACACACACACACACACACACACACACAGGCAGGTTAATCGCTCTGTGCCCTGCAGTACATGTGGCTGACCCTGCTGTCTGAGATTTTGAGAAATGAGGGTGGGTTTTCTGCACTGTGTTCCATTCAAACATACACACACATGCCTGAGTACATAAAGACCTAAATAGCATTTCTGCAGTCACTTTCAAACTGTAAGAAATGCTGTGGGTTTCAAAGATGTAACACATGATTAACTGTGATAAATTACAGAATAGGTATGGAATGGATAAAATGGATAGTTCTGGTCTTGAATTCAAAAGTTGGTTGGTAAGATTTTTTAAATATTTTTTTATATTTTTTGAAAGAAGTCTCACCAAGGCTGCATTTACTTGATCAAAAATACAGTAAAACAGCAATGAAACTGAAATATTTTTACAGTTTAAAATAACTCTTTACTGTTTGAATATATTTTATAATGTAATTTATTCCTGTGATCAAAGCTGAATTTTCAGCATCATTACTCCAGTCTTCAGTGTCACATGATCCTTCCGAAATTATTCTAATATGCTGATTTGCTGCTCAAGAAACAGTTCTGACTATTACCAATGTTGAAAACAGTTATGCTGCTTCATATTTTTTGTGGAAATTTTATATTTTTTCAGGATTGATTTAATAAACAGATCGATTTAATGCATCCTTTCTGTATAACAGTTAGAGCATTGATATTACTTGAATGGTAGTGATAAGTATGATGTTTTAATAACCATTCTAATTCTATGAGAATAGGGAAGTTCAAACCACAACAATACCGGTAACGATACAGAGGAACAAAATCACTTTCTATCAAATGAACGGAAAAAAAAAAGTTTGACAGCCAATCAGAATCCATCCTGCTTTAAAGAGCAAGAGATTTAACTGCACACACAGTTATAATAAACAGAACATTATGGTCTGTTGGTGTACAGCAGACACTAATATCGTTATGGTTATAGTTATCATAATAATTGTGAGTGGGCTGTAGTGTTGCTCTGTCTGTGTCTGCTGCTCTAGAATATCAGCTGACACGATCAGCCCCCTGTGCCACGCAGAGCCGTAGTGCGTCAGTCTGTGGTGAAATGAGATTAAATCTACAATGTACTGGGCTGTCATAAAACAATATCTTTGTCTGGGACTGCCTGAACCTGTGCAGTGTGGTCTGGCTTGACTGGAAAGGCTTGTGAAAGTTCATAATATGCTCTTGGATGGTGACCCATTAGGTGCAGGGCTGCTGGCGAGGCTGTGAGATTATAATAGAGTAAAATCTCATAAAATCTGTCAGGACATGTTCAGGTCATACTGCAGTGGAAATCAAATGGAAAAAAAAATAAGGGATTTTGCTTAAAAAAATTGCAGCCTATTTTAGGACTATTAATATGTCTTTTGCATTGTGACATTATTTTCATGACAATTAAGCACAATCCCATCCTTATTCTCATTATTTAAATTATTTAAATTGAAAATCATTATTATATTTAACCAAAACTAAAACTACAACCATAAAAAGGTAATTTCTTCAAATAAAATAAACATTAATTGAAATAAATAAATAAATAAATTAATAAATAAATATTTATATAATATAAATCAACAACACAATTTATAAATATTTATAAAATATATTAATAAAATATATATTTAAATATAATATTCTTTAAATATAATTGTCAGGAATATGGACCTGTTTTGTTGTGTTTCCTCCTCATGTGCTCTCTGTGACCTAGTTTTCCCTCATGTTTGATTATGTCATTTGTTTAAGGTGTGTCTTGTTTTTTACCCTCGTTACCCCATGTATTTTAACCCCGCTCGAGGGCCATACCAGACTGTTTCTGGCTATTGCCCATCTCACCAGCTACCCGGACAACGCTCTCTGTTCATTCTATGACGCCAGCCTGAACCCCGCGTGCAGAGCGCCGTCGTCCGAAGATGGCCCTCGAGCGGATTTCGCCGCCTTCGTGGAGTGGATACTGGTGAGAAATGGATCTCCCTCCACCGTCTGTTCCGAGGAGGATCTTGCCAGTACCACTCCAGACCCAGAGCCCAGCCCCCCATCTCCCCACTGTGCGGAGCCTATGCCCGAGCCCACCGATGACGGAGAGCCCGAGCCCGCCATGACCAACGAGCCATCACCGCACAGAGCAGCAGAGTGGAGGATCGCCACGGAGCCAGAGCTGCTGATGACATCAGATCAGATGCGAGAGCCGGCAACCATGCCCGCCACGAGGGAGAGAGCTGTGGACACCATGGCTGAGGGTGAGCTTAATGTGGATCTGGGACTGCGGGACTTAGAAGGAGAGGCTTTGGATGTATATGCTGACTTGACCCCTCTCCTTCCTCCTTCATCGGAGCCCTCTGTCACTCTGTTTTTCCCTGTACTGCCCTGAAAGAGACTCTGTTGCCGAGCTCAGCCCAGAGAGGGCTCCTGTTCCCGCGTCTGGCCCAAAGAGGGCCTCAGATTCCAAGTTCATCCCAGAGAGAGACTCTTTTCCCGAGTGCAGCCCTGTCATTCCCATCAGTCGCGCTCCCCGTATTAGGAGTCACAATTTGGTGTGTGTGAGCAGCGCACACCAGCCCTGAATGCACGAAGGCTCACAAATGCCCTCCCTCCTGCCCACTCCTGCCTCCTCCTCTGCTGTCGTCTAGCAGCCCCTCTGCTCGCCCTCAGCCCACCATCTCTACGGTGCGAGCTCCGCGGGTCTGCCATCCTCCATCAGCACCGTGGCTGGAGAATCCCTTGCCTCCGACTCCAGCTTCTAAGCCCTGGACTCCAACTCGGCCCGTCACCTCCACCATGGCTCCTAGCTCCCTCCTCTCTGCTGTGGCCCATCTGTCCACTGGCTTCGCCGGGCTCCGTCGTCCCTCCAGCTCCGCCTTGGTCTGTCGTCGACCATCCTTCACCTGGTGACTCCACTCCTCCGGCTACGCCTCGTCCCTCTGTCCCTCTGGCTCCGTCAGGCTCCTCCTTCCCGTCGGCTCCACCTTGGTCCTCTGTCGCTCCGGTTCCACCGCGGCCTTCTGGATCCCCGCATCTGCATCGGTCACCTGAGCCATCTGCTCCGCCCTGGCCCTCCGGATCCTCCATGTCATCCTGGCTCTTCGGCTCTCCGTCTCCGCCGTGGGCTCCTCCACCACCTGCTCCGCCGCCGTTGGTCGGCCCCCTGGAGTCGTCAGCCCCTCCTCCATCATGGCTCCTCCCTCTGGTTGTGGCCTGGGTCCCGCTTGGCTCCTCCTGATCCAAGTCCCTCCGGTCTCCTCCCTGGCTCCTTCCTCTGTCTGATCTGCCCTGGCTCCTCCTGTCTCCTCCCTGGCTCCTCCCTCTGTCTGATCTGCCCTGGCTCCTCCTGTCTCCTCCCTGGCTCCTCCCTCTGTCTGATCCGCCCTGGCTCCTCCATCGTCTCCACCATGGTCTCTGTCTGCCGGCCCCCTCCCGGGTGCCCGTCCTCCTCCCAAGGTCCCACTCGTCCCTCCCTCTGTTGTTTCTACGGTGCGAGGACGCACCTTCCAGGAGGGGGGCGATATGTCAAGAATATGGACCTGTTTTGTTGTGTTTCCTCCACATGTGCTCTCCATGACCTAGTTTTCCCTCATGTTTGATTATGTCATTTGTTTCAGGTGTGTCTTGTTTATTACCCTCGTTAACCCATGTATTTTAACCCCAGCCTGTGCAGTCTGTGTTTGTCGGGTCTTAACGTCGTGATCGTGTGTCTTTCCAAGTGTGGATTACCCTTTGTGCTGGATATTAATAAAGGCTGTTCGTTTGATTCCCGCCTCCGTCGTCTCTCCGACACAGAGTGTGACAATAATAATCTAGTTTCTCAACATTTCTCATTTGGTAACACTTTATAATAACTTTCATTAATAAATCATTAACAAACATTATGTAATGCTTAACGGATCATTAGTTCATATATATTCACATATCTAGAAACGTGAAATAATGTGCTTGTAAATGTTTACTAATAAATGTATTAAACATTACCTAATAATTAACATTTCATGTAAATTAAAATGCTTACAAATGTCATTAAACTTCTAATTCATATGATCATGCACATCTTGAAAATCTACAAATGATTTTAACAGATGTTATACAATGATTAAAAGCTTTTGTTAATGCACAACACCTTTGCTGCTGTTGAGGTGTGATACAGGTAAGGTTAGGGACAGGTTTGGTGGGATGGGTAGGTTTAAGGTTTGGTAAGGGGTCAACAAGTGTACAGGGGTCAATTTGATTACTATAAGGGAACACAATTCAATCTGTTTATATTGCATTGTTTTGATTTTCTTGAAAATTATTTTTTCCCCCCTCCTGTTGATATATGATTCGAGGAATATTCTGTTTAATGATACACACAAGTATACTAATATAAGTGTTGAGGTGATAAAAACATGTTTTGCACCCAAATTACAATGTGTGATATGTCTTTACCAAGCATTTAGCTAGACTTAACTAACCACCCTTTACACAAACATTGTTAAAGTAGCAAAAAGTCCAGTGCCAATAAAGATACTGAAAATTTAGTAAATGTTTATAAGCATTTACAAATGATGAATAGTCTCCACTTTAGATTGGGTACTGCAAAAACATGAATAAATGATTAATAAATGATTTGTAAAGATGTGAAAATAGGGTGAATTCTGGTCATTTGGGACACTTTTTGCCATCAAAATGACTGCTCATAAAGGTACTAATGATTAGTAAATGTTTATAAACATTTACAATTGATGAATAGTTTCCACTTTAGATTGGGTACTGCAAAACATTAACAAATAATTAATAAATGATTTAAGATGTGCAAATAGTAGAAGTCTACACAACAAAGACCAAATATATGACCTTTACAGACTGTGATTATGAGTTAATGAATATATTAACATGAATAGTTTGTGAAGTGCCTATAAGCTATATTTTCACAACATTTGTAAATGTAAAAATGAGCATTAGCTAATATGTGAACTGAAGTTTAATGACATTTGTAAGCATTCAAAAGTACATTAACAAATAAGCTTGTAAATATTGTATAATTTCTGTTAAAATCATTTGTAGATTTTTAAAACGCATTGCAAGTTTAATGACATTTGTAAATATTAAATAATGATCAGTTAAGCATTATATAATGTTTGTTAATGATTTATTAATGAAGCTTTTAATCATTGTAAACCATCTGTCAAAATCATTTTTTTAAATGCATGATCATATGAATTGAAAGTTTAATGACATTTGTAAGCATTTCAATTTACATTAAATAATGATCTGTTAATCATTTGGTAATGTTTAATAAGTTCATTAGTTAACATTAACAAGCACATTATCTCATATTTCTAGATATGTGAATATATATTAAGTAATGATTAGTTAAACATTATATAATGTTTGTTAATGATTTATTAATGAAAGTTATTATAAAGTGTTGCCTCTCATTTTTATTTAGTTTCAGTTAAAGTACTAAAATAACAAAAATTAAATAAACTAAAACTAAAAACTTAAAAACTATATATAGATATATTAAAAAAACTGACAAAACACAAAAAAATACTAAATTACTAAATACTAAATAATACTAAATATACTAAAAATACTAAATAATACTTTATTTAAACATTTAAAATGAAAACAGAAAAAAAAAAAATTAAATATACTCTAATTCAAAACATTAACAAAACATTTAATAAATTCTAGTATATATATATATATATATATATATATATATATATATTTTAATTATAGTCCAATCATTTTAATAATATTTGTTGTGCTGCCTTTATTTATCCTGGCTTTAAATTGCCTGAGGTTGGTTGATCGATAAAACACATTATATATTGAGAATCACCATTGAGAATAATTAAAATGAGAAAAAAAAACAAGAATCAAAAAAGTATGTGGTTAATTGTCAATAAAATAATGCAAAAAAATGCAAAAAATCATTTTTTGTGCATTTTTTATGCATTATCTTTCTGACTTAGCAGTATACAAACCACTATTTTGACTCACTATTTTTTTTTTCTTGTGCTATTCTGGTATCTTCTGAATATTCAAATCTGTAAACATCATAATGACAGCTGTAGCATGGAAATTATGTGTTAAAGAGTATGTGTGCATAATTGGCATGATTCAGTGCTATACTGCAGTTTGTTCTGCAGCTCTGGTTGAACTGCCCAATCGCTTATCTCTATCTCTCACTCTCTGAGACGTCTGGTCCTGCTTCCGCTAGAGACGTGTGAAACATACAGATATAGATAAAATTGCAGGTTTAATATGTGTGTGTATGTGATTGTGAATGGGAGCTCAGACTGCAGTGCTGCAGTGAGTGTCCAAATCCCTCTCTCACTGTATCGCATCTGAGAACGTAGACAGAATGTAGGTCAGACAACTCACACACAGACTGTTCTGGTCACTGGATTCACTCCGACGTAGCCAGAAGTTTGTGAATGACCCTGTTAAGCCAACTGACGTGGCTGGTCATATGGAGTATTAGTGCCGTCATCAAATAAGAGAGACCAGTTGGTAGTTGTAGACAAAAATCCAAAAACTAAATCCAAAAGCTAAAGACAAGGGACACGCACTACAGAGAGCCAGGAGACAGCGAGACTGCAGCAGACAGATGCATTGACCCACATTGCACGGTTACATAAAACAAAAACAAACCCAGACAATGAAAGATACCAAGACATGTCTGCTTTGTTTTTGAGGCTTCATTTCACACTCATAAAAATAAAGGTTCTTAACTGGCACTGATGTTCCATGAAGAACTTTTAACATCCATAGAATCTTTCCATTGTACAAAAGGTTCTTTATAGTGGAAAAGGGTTCTTTAAATCTTTAAAATGTTCTTCACAATAAGAAATGGTTCTTTTAAAGAAACAGTTCACCCAAAAATTTAAATTTGCTGAAAATGTACTCACCCTCAGGCCATCCAAGATGTAGATGAGCTTGTTTCTTCATCAGAACAGATTTGAAGAAATTTAGCATTACATCATTTGCTCACCAACGGATCCTCTGCAGTGAATGGGTGCCGTCAGAATGAGAGTCCAAACAGCTGATTAAAAACATCACAGTAATCCACAAGTAATCCATACCAATCCAGTCTGTCAATTAACATATTGTGAAGTGAAAAGCTGTGCATTTGTAAGAAACAAATCCATCAAGGCGTTTTTACCTAAAACCAGCATTTCTAGCCAAAATATGAGTCCAAAATCCATAATAACGCTTCCTCCAATGAAAAAGACCATCCTCTGTTGTACTCTCACATCAAAATCCACCAATATATTTGTTTAGATATGTTTTTGCTTGTAAACAGTGCTCAATTTTGTGCATATTTCTCCCCTGGTTCAGACAAAACAAGTGTTTTACTAGAGAAAGCAGTATTATTGATAGACAACAGTTTGAAGTTAAAAATCTTGACGAATTTGTTTCTTACAACCATGCAGTTTTTCACTTCACAAGACGTTAACTGATGGACTGGAGTGGTGTGGATTACCTGTGGATTATTGAGATGTTTTTATCAGCTGTTTGGACTCTCATTCTGACGGCACCCATTCACTGCAGAGGATCCACTGGTGAGCAAGTGATGCAATTTCTCCAAATCTGATACCATGAACAAACAACCTCATCTACATCCGGATGGTCTGAGGGTGAGCCAATTTTCAGCAATTTTTCCTTTTTGAGTGAGCTATTCCTTTAAGAACTGTTCACTGAAAGGTTCTTTGGGGAACCAAAAATGGTTCTTTTATAAAATCCCTGGAACCCCCCTTTTTGGACCCTTTATTTCTAAGAGCGATGTGCATGTTAAAGTGTGTGATTGGGTGTACATATGCATGAAATACTTACTGAATCAAGTGCTATTCGCTTTTGGACTTTAAAGTGTTTTTTGGGCTCCAGCCTGTAGATATGCTTGTCTGTGATGAGTAGAGCTCTGTCCTTTGTGTTGTTGAACCAGTTGAGCTGGAGAAAAGAGAGATCAGGAGAGAGAAAAAGCAGAAATGAGCTAAACTAGCTTCCTCTGGCTAAGCTTGACTACAATAATAAGTACCAACGATATTCAGGGCTTACTGAAATTCATGAGCAACCTTTGCATCAGCACTGTTGGTGTGTTTATGTACTGCTCCCCTATTGTACTGCATGTTCCTGCCTTTAAAAATAGCTTGTGAAATTGGGTTGGTGGTGGTGTGGTTGAGTTTCGCTGGGAAGGGAAGATAAACTGGACCAATGGTAGCAGTGGTGCAGTGGTATGATAGAGAGTGTGTTTTACAGTCTTTGCTCAAGGCAGTCAAACACCGAGCACTCGAGCTTGTGATCTCCACGTTGGCTACGGTCAAAGGCGCTCATGACATGAGTGAGAAAATGACAAAGTGAATGAGACTTGATGGCTTGGAGTTTGGTGAAAATGAGAGTGTGTGTTTGAGAGAGAGAGAGAGACTATGAGATTGAGAGAGAAAGACTGTTTTTGTTGTGTTTATCCTACAAATTAACTGTGTGTCTTATTTTTTTCTTGGTTCACTCTACATTATGTAATCTTATTTCATTTTGCATTTCTATTCATGTTTTTCTGTTAATAGTACTTATTTACTCCACTTTTTTAAGTATTGTTTGCTCACTCCTTCACACCATCGTTATTTTATTTGCTAATATTGCTTGTTTACTCCATTTGCACTATTGTTATTTTGTTTTATTTGCTAATATTGCTTGATTATTTCATTCACACTATTAATTTAATTTAATTTAATTTAATTTAATTTTACAACATTGCTTGGATACTCTAATCTCACTGCAGGAATATTATATTATTTGATAATATTATTTGATAATATTGCTTCTTTACTCTATTTGAACTATTGTTATTTTGTTTAATTTGCTAATATTGCTTGATCATTTCATTCACCCTATTACTCATTTATTTTATATTTAATTTTATTTATAACATTGTGTGTATACTCTAATCTCACTGTTGGAATTTTACTTTATTTGTTAACAATGCTTGTTTACTACATTTGATAATATTGTTTATTTACTCCATTCACACTATTGTTATTTTATTTTATTTGATAATCTTGATTGTTTACTTCATTTGCACTATTCTAGTTGCTAATATTTCTTGTTTAGTCCATTTGCACTATTTGTTAATATTGCTTGTTAACTCTCTCTCTCTGTTGTTATTGTTGTTTACTCCATTCTCACCATTTTTATTTTACTATGTTAATATAACTTGTTTCCTTTGTTCAGTTATTTTAGGTTACTTTATTTCTGTTTGCTTTTTCACCGTTTACTCCATTTTCGCCATTGTTATTTTTCACCATTTCTTTATTTAACTATCCTCCACTAACGCTTTGGCAATACAAATGCACAGCTTTCATCATTTAATAACAGTGAAATTGAAATGTAAAAAGCCTACCATCCTGACAGAGCATGAAAAGAGGACCTGGCTGTACTGATCTTTGTTCTTCAGCTCTTTAGTGATGCGCACAAAGTTGGTGCTCGTCAAAGGAGAGTCTTTAGCCTGCAGTGGAGAGACACATTACTGGATTTATGACACTAAATTCTGAGAAGCTTAGTCACACCAGCAAAAGAAACAACAAGCACACTTATGCTTCCATGGTTTCCTTGATATCAATTCAAATCAATGCATGACGGATTTAAAAACACTGTCATCATCGTCACCAGCCCACTCCACTAATGCGTCAAACAGACATGACACCTTATCTGCAACAACAGATTCTCAACTGCGCTTCATGAATAAGCTTTTGACTCATTTAGATGATCTGAAAACTTCAAAGGTCTTTGAAAGCTCATCTGTTATAGACTGTGACAACAGGAAAGAGCATTCATCATGGATCGTGTGAGCTCTAAAGACATGTGTTACATGTATAATACAGAAGTCAAAATAAGTCTCATGCTGCGGAGGAAAAATTCTACAGAATTCTTAGAAAGAAAAGAAAGCTCTTCTTCAAATACTATACAGACTATATACACTGACTGAATCAATTTTCTTTTTGAACCTTGCCTTATACACAGAGGCATTGTCATGTTAGAATAGAAAAGGGTCCTGTCCAAACTGTTGCTATAATATTAGAAGCACACAATTTCCTAGAATATCATTATATGCTTGAACATTAAGATTTGTACTCATAGAAATTTCTTAACTAGTCAAACTTGTTCATTAGAAGGGGGTGTCTCAATACTTTTAGGAATATAGTGTATTAAAATGACTGCTTTCTCACAGAGAGAAGTTTGTGAATATAAAAATTGTACTTCACCAAAAACAAATTTACATGAATTAATTTCATTCAATGGGAGTAAACTGATTTTGTTCACGTTTGAATATACATGAACATGAATTCAGATTTAGAGTACAGCACATTTGTGGTAATTTTATGGAAATTTTATCATGTTTCTTATTTTTGGAGCTTGAGAGCTCACTTTTGTTACAGTACATGGAAAACAGTAGCATGAACATTCTTCTAACCATCTGTGTTCCGCAAAAGAAAAAGAAAGACATATGGTTTGATATGGTGGTATATCAACTATTTTCATTTTTGTGTGAACTGTTCCTTTAAGACTGCCAAATATTCCTGCATATACCACTGGGCTTAAGGCTTTATTAAACTGCAAACCTTAATAAGCTTAATCAACGTAAAGATCCTGCATACTATGCAAAGTGAGAGTTCTAAATGAGTAACCTAATGAAAAACTCACATTGGACAAGTAGTCTCTCTCCCAGGCACGGCTGTAGCCCCAGTCCACTCTCTCCCCGCTCAGAGCTGACAGAGCAGCTACTTTTGCCCTCACCTCCGCCATGTCAGACGGGGGGATGTTTTTAATCAGCTGCCGGGCCCACCATCTAAGAGAGAGGCAATGAAAGCATGAGAGGAAGGCTAAACGATTAAGAAAAAGGCACGACAAAATCATGAAGTCATGGTAATACCGGCGGTGGAGGTGTTGTGTGATTCTGTGGAACTGCACCAGGGCCGCAGGCGGTGTCGGCCACTCCACACTCTTCCCATAGTCGGCCATGTTTCGAACGTTGGCGAAACGTCTCTCCACTTCCCAGAAGTGAGCCTTCACCTTATAGCATTTATAATATGCCATTATGGTATAGATAGCCCTTATTTTCCTACATCGCATACGTGCTAATGCACCTCGCCAAACCTGCAGAAAAACACAAATACAAGTTGAATAAATGTGAGGGAAACCCTCTGAAGACACCAAACACTGTCCATGTGATGTGACTGGTGAAACCTATTTTGTTGCAAAATCTAAAGTGCACCCTTCTGCAACATTTAAAGGCATCATGGGCATTAATGTTCCTTATATAATATCTGATTTTGGCCCAATTCTAAGGCAGTATTGCATGTGCATAAACTATCGTTCAAAAGTTCTCAACTCAAGTTCTCACAGAGGCAGCTCTATATTGTTGGGAACAATTTTATTGCATCTAATGTACTTTTTAACATTCATAAGGAAAATAAAAGTTAAAAGAATGCAAATTGGGTTTGGGAGTTCTGAAGTGTGACATGTACAGTAACTCAAATTAACAACTATGAAAGATATGACAGCTGATAGAGTGAAGTTTACAAGGTGTAATGACATAAATGGTAGAGTGAGAGAGATAAAGACCTGCTTATTCACAGTTGAATGAATATATGAGTACAATGAGTGAATGACAGAATGAGTTATTGAATAAATGAGTGAGTGAGTGAGTGAGTGAGTGAGTGAATGATTGAATGAATGAGAGAGTGAATGAATGATCAAATGATTTGGTGAACAAATGAGTGAGTGAGTGAGTGAATGATCATATTGAATAAATGAGTGAGTGAATGCGTGAATGATCGAATGACTCAGTGAATGAGTGAGAGCGTGAATGATCGAATGACTCGGTGAATAAATGAGTGAGAGAGTGAATGATCGAATGATTCAGTGAATAAATGAGTGAGAGAGTGAATGATCAAATGACTCGGTGAATAAATGAGTGAGAGAGTGAAGGATCGAATGATTCAGTGAATAAATGAGTGAGAGAGTGAATGATCGAATGATTCAGTGAATAAATGAGTGAGAGAGTGAATGATCAAATGACTCGGTGAATAAATGAGTGAGAGAGTGAAGGATCGAATGATTCAGTGAATAAATGAGTGAGAGAGTGAATGATCAAATGACTCAGTGAATAAATGAGTGAGAGAGTGAATGATCAAATGACTCGGTGAATAAATGAGTGAGAGAGTGAAAGGGGGTCAGTATTTCGGTGAATAAATGAGTGAGAGAGTGAATGATCAAATGACTCAGTGAATAAATGAGTGAGAGTGAATGATCAAATGACTCGGTGAATAAATGAGTGAGAGAGTGAATGATCAAATGACTCGGTGAATAAATGAGTGAGAGTGAATGATCAAATGACTCAGTGAATAAATGAGTGAGAGAGTGAATGATCGAATGATTCAGTGAATAAATGAGTGAGAGAGTGAATGATCGGATGATTCAGTGAATAAATGAGTGAGAGAGTGAAGGATCGAATGACTCGGTGAATAAATGAGTGAGAGAGTGAATGATCGAATGATTCAGTGAATAAATGAGTGAGAGAGTGAAGGATCGAATGACTCGGTGAATAAATGAGTGAGAGAGTGAAGAATCGAATGATTCAGTGAATAAATGAGTGAGAGAGTGAAGAATCGAATGATTGAGTGAATAAATGAGTGAGAGAGTGAATGATCAAATGACTCGGTGAATAAATGAGTGAGAGAGTGAAGGATCGAATGATTCAGTGAATAAATGAGTGAGAGAGTGAATGATCAAATGACTCGGTGAATAAATGAGTGAGAGAGTGAAGGATCGAATGATTCAGTGAATAAATGAGTGAGAGAGTGAATGATCAAATGACTCGGTGAATAAATGAGTGAGAGAGTGAATGATCAAATGACTCGGTGAATAAATGAGTGAGAGAGTGAAGGATCGAATGATTCAGTGAATAAATGAGTGAATGATTGATAGAATGATTTAGTGAACAGATGTGTGAATGAGTGAATAATCGAATGATTCAGTGAATAGATGTGTGAGTGAGTGAGTGAATGATTGACTGATTCATTGAATAGATGTGTGAGTGAGTGAAAGATCGAATGATTCAGTGAATAAATGAGTGATTGATTGAATGATTCAGTGAATAAATTAGTGAGTGAATGATCAAATGATTCAGTCAGTGAATGAGTGATTGATTAGAAGATTCAGTGAATAAGTGAGTGAAAGAACAAATGATTCAGTGAATAAGTAAAAGAGCGATCTAATGATTTAGTGAATAAATGAGTGAATGATCGAATGATTTAGTGAATAATCAACCAAGCGAGTGAGTGAATGATCTAATGGTTTAGTGAATAAATGAGTGAATGAATGATCAGATGATTCAATGAATAAATGACTGAGTTAGTGAATGATCAAATTATTTACTAAATAATTGAGTGAGTGCGTAAGTGAAGGATCAAATGATTCATGAATAAATTAGTGAGTGAGTGAATGTTTGAATGATTCAGTGAATAAATGAGTTCCACTGAGTGAATTATTATATGATTAAATGAATAAATGAATAAATAAGTAAGCGAGTGATCAAATGATTCAGTGAATAAATGAGTGAGACAGTCAGGTGGACAGAGACATGGCACCTGCTGGGTCGTCTCATCTGCTGTGCAGGACTCAGTTTCCCTGCTGAGTTCTGACTAAGTTGTCCTTTAGTTTAAGTCAGGCAGCATTAAGTGGGACAGAAGTGAAATCAGGGCAACTTGCAATGCAGATGAATAATTGAATGCAACAGGAATAATCCACCAATCATAATCATTATCACAATCACTGTTATTAGAGTCACATACAGCCTACACACCGGATAAATGAGTGGGAAAACCTAGAAATAATGAGCAGATCTATATTTACATCCATATCCTCATGTATGAGCCCACTATTATCATTCAAAGCAGATTTAAATCTGCATGTACATCACATACAAATAAATAAATATTGGTTTATAATGTTCATAAGTGCAAACAAACATTGCTTTAAATATATACAGATAGATTTATATCAGCTTTGAATAGAAATGGGTTCCCATAAACAATAAAACATGCAGAAGAGAATGTAAATGTAGATTTCTGCTCTGCAAGATCAAATGTATGAGGTTGTAAAGACCGACTGCAGTGGAGGTGCAGGGGGAGCTGCTGTCTAGGTGTTATGATCCCACTCCACTGTCATGTCACCTCTGAACACATTTAAAAAGTGAGGAAGTCAAGAATGATTAAGTGAGACAGTTACAGAGAGCAAGAAAACAGAGGAGAAGGAGGAGAAAGATGGGAAGCAGCAGTGGTACAGTCTCAGGGACAACAATAAACAATGTTGATAGACAGAGACCTAAAGTGCCCCAGGAAACTGACAGATAGAGAGGGAGGGAGAAGTGAAAAGAGAGTGTCTGTCACCTTCTGCAAGAAGAGCACTAGTATGGGGATGAGCGCGGCTCTCTCTTGCTCCAGCGTGAAGAGTGTGCGAGGTGTTCTCACGAAGAGTTTGGTGAGGCCGTACGCTACATCGTCCTCAAAGCTGTGCTGGTTCACGATGGCCTCCACAGCCTCCTGGTCAGAGCTCATCAGGTGATTAGGCCAGGTGTATTCACAGGTCATCTTGTACCTGAGCATGAAGATAGCAGTCAGAATTTACTAAGAAAGAATTATGCTTATTTGCACTTCATGTATTTGTCAGATGTTTTTTGACCTACTTAAGCTGGATTTACACTGAAATGTTTAGTGAATCTTTATAAAATGACTCATTTAATTTTATTTTTGTTTTACTAACTAGATCAGCACTAAATCAACATTAACCAGCAAATGCATCTAAACCAATGGTTCTCAACCAGGGGTCCAGGACCCACTAGGGGGCTCATCACAATTCCAAGGAGCTGCAAGATAGTTTAAACCCCCATGTCGCTCCAAACCCATAAAAGCTTTGTTAGTCCTCGGAACACAATTTAAGATATTTTGGATGAAAACCGGGAGGCTTGTGACTGTCCCATTGACTGCATAGTAAATTGCACTGTCAAAGTCCATAAAAGTATAAAAAACAACATCAAAATAGTCCATCTGCCATCAGTGGTTCAATCTGAATTTTATGAAGCGTCATCATTCTCTGTCATCAGTAACGCATGGATACGTATTGTACGTTTATTTATGCTGATTTGAACGGAAACAGCGTATCCATGCGTTACTGATGACAGAGAAATGTCAGAGCAAAATGGCGCTACGCTGACACAGAGAGACAGAGAGGAGACGAATTGTTGAATAAATGTTGTTATTTTTATTTTCTTTGCGTACAAAAAGTATTCTCGTCGCTTCATAAAATTCAGATTGAACCACTGATGGCAGATGGACTATTCTGATGATGCTTTTCATACTTTTATGGACCTTGACAGTGCAATTTACTATGCAGTCAATGGGACAGTCACAAGCCTCCCGGTTTTCATCCAAATATTGTGTTCCGAGGACGAACGAAGCGTTTACGGGTTTGGAACGACATGTGGGGTAAGTGATTAATGTCAAAAATTTCATTTTGGGGTGGAGTATCCCTTTAAAATCAAGCAGAACAGCTAAAAATCACGACAAATTAACATTGTATTTCTTTTTTATCTCAAACTGTCTTTTTTATTCAAACTAGTGCTGTTAAACGATTAATCGCGATTAATCGCATCCAAAATAAAAGTTTTTGTTTACATAATATATATTTGTGTACTGTGTATATTTATTATGTATATATAAATACACACTCATACAGTATATATTTTGAAAATATTTACATGTATTTACATGTATATTTTTATATTTACATCATTTATATTATATATAAATGTATTTGATATACAAATATAACATTTTTCTTAAATATATACATGCATGTGTTTGTATTTATATATATACATAATTAATATACACAGTACACAAATATATATTATGTAAACAAAAACTTTTATTTTGGATGCGATTAATCGTTTAACAGCACTAATTCAAACACATTTAAATAAATTCCCACATTCTTGGAAAACCCTGGATAAATGAGAGAACTTTAAAAGTGTGATTAGAAAGACTTGGAGTCATGGAAACTTATTATTAGTAAGTCATGGACATTTCTAGAATGAGTATAAATTTATCTAGTTATGCAAAAAAATTATGATTTTATTATTTACTTTTAATGGTTTTAGTTTAAATTTTGGCTTTAGTTAACTATGATAACCCTGGTAGAAATTGCTGAGAGATTTTTATATAGGAGTAAAAATTATTTTAAAAATCTTTCACAAACTACTGGAAAATTTAGTTCTTGAAACTTCTGAAATTAGTGAATTTAAGCATTATTATATAAATATATGCATTTAAAGGGTTAGTTCACCCAAAAATGAAATTCTGTCATTAATTACCCTAAAGTTGTTCCAAAGTCGTAAGACCTTCGTTCATCTTCAGAACACAAATTAAGATATTTCTGATGAAATCCGAGAGCTTTTCAACCCTCGATAGACAACAACCGAACTACCACATTCAATATATCCAAATATTGTCTTGGGCAAAATGCAGACCCTTGGAATCAAAAAGGTTGAGAACCACTGATTTAAATGAGAATTTCAGTCTGTAGAAAAGGACTTCACCTCTGCAGAAAGCGTGCATAAGGCTGTCTGTAGGCAAATCCAGCTCGACGCACACGCACATTCTCCAGCAGTCCCAGGTACGCCACTTGGTGCTGGCAGCGACCATCATCAAACAGCAGGGGGGACTTCACCTCATTCGGCTTTATACACCGCACATAGTATGGCTCCTATATGAAAAATGTAATTTCATATCATTTGCAGAAATTGCAAAATAACAGCATTTACCAAAGGCCTCAAAGGTACGCTATTGAACTGCAGCTGACCAAGCAGTTAGTTTAGTGGCCAATAACAATGATTTTATGAAGGCAACATGAAATTATATGGTTATGGTTCAAAGCTGTTGGTTGTACTAATAATAACAGAAAGCCAACTGCTGCAATAACAAAGTATCATTAAGTAAAAGCTACACAATTTGCAAAGAATCAAAGGAACATTTTTTTCCCTGACCTTTCCAGGAAGCATAAAGCTCACTTCATCAAGACTGCACCGTGTTACACTGATTATGACAATTCCTAGAACTGGGAGTTTCCACATGAATAGAGCTCACCGTTCCCCTTCTCTACTACACAACAACCTCCTCATGTCATTATCTCAACATTCTGTCTATCTCTCTACTATCTCTATCTATCTATCTATCTATCTATCTATCTATCTATCTATGGTGTGTCTGTCTATTAATATATCCATCATCCATCCATTCTGTCTCAACAACAGTGATTGAACTGATTTTTCAAGTGATTGAATGATATTGTTATAGTAGGTAACCTAAAATGTGTTTCATGTGAAAAAAATGCGTTCATGTGTGATGTGTACATCTAACTTAAACTGTTAAATGACTAAATCAAGCTGTCTGCATTAAGAACAAAAGTCATTTTGAGGTTCATATCGGGTAGAAGCTCTTTGAGGTAACAACCGCACATATTCTTTTTTTACAGTGTAGAGAGCAAGTGAAGTCAGGACTGACAGTGTGAGCGGTCAGATGAGGTGCAGGTGTCCCCACAGGACCAGAGGGAGGGCAGCCAGTCCTTTACTGTGACCTAAAAAAGCAGAAGCTGCCCCGGATGCAGCCCCACTTTACCACACAAACACATGTGTGCACACACACACGTGCAGCCCGGCACATACAGAAACTATCATGGATGCATTGGGTCATCCCAAAATAACAGCACCAAATGTCACAGATTCTTTAATAGGAGAGGAGGAGAGGAGAGGAGAGGCATCCATGACTCCACACTAAAGCAGGATTTAGCAGGTGTTCCTCTGCTGTTAACTGCTTTATCAAATACAGACAGTCTCCATTAGAGAGATTACATTTTTCAGCACGTCTACATAAGAGATTACCTGAGCTATTCTGAGAGACCTCTATTTCATCTTTTCACAGTAAATAGTATTAAAAGGGTAGTTGTGTAGATTAAGTCCAGATTAAATTCGTCCTTAATTCTACACATATGCTCTTGCAGACATAATGTACACCATAATGTACCCTGACTGTAATCTATCAAATCGTAAGATTTTAAAATTATAAACATAATGGGCTTACCTGACTTAGACATTTTGTTTAAATTAACCAAAATCATTAGATAAGGATGCACATGAAGAAAAAAAAAAAACTAACATGGATTATGAAACAGAATCTAAATACAGTCATCTAAATACAGAGAAAGTTTCTGAACACTTAAAGTCCATTAAGTATGCATTATATAACATTCAAGTGCCATTCATTTAAAAGAAATACACCTTTCTGAACTCCATACATCCGCTAAAAATACTCTGACACTAGTTGCTTAAAAGTTGTTGTAATAATGGCTCAGAAGGTGAAATTAGTTTGGAGAAAAGCTGCCATCTGGTTTGACATTTTATTTAATGCAATGACATTTATACATATTCAAGTGTGGCTGAAGTGTCAGAATGTTTTTGGGGTCACTGTGTGACATCTGAAGTAGTCATTTCTTACCTTACAAGCCAGTTTGTCCACTAGAGCAATAATAGAGTTTTTGAAGAGTGTAGCTGCAGTTAGAGGCCGTTTGGTCACTTCAGTAATACTCATTTTCCCATCAGGCCACATTTCTTTGAGGACGGGGTCAGAACTACAAGAAAAGTTTAGAAAAGATGGTGATAAACACTTGACAAAAATATTAAGTGGAAAAAGCAGCAAGAACATGGAAGTGACTGAACAGAACAGGCATATAAAAAGAAATATTCAAAACAAGTGCCCTACTTTAATAAGTCCTTGAACATACAAAGTTTTAATGCATTTTAAAGGAACAGCTCAACACAAAATAAAAATGTTATCATTTTTATGAGTGATCAAGGGTGTGATCATTAATTCCTATGCTCTCATGTCATTTCAGATTAATGTGATCAGTTACAAAACATGCAAAAATCAATGCCGTTTAACATCATTAATGTCAGAAGTCTGAATGAGATATAACAACTACTGTATGGCCATTGGCAAGATTTTCAGTTCACTTAAATTCTGGCCCATTTATCACAGAAAGCCACTGTATGGCATCAGAAGACTTGAAATATACTGCACAAGTTATAATACAGACTATTTTACGTTGTATTTTTGTCCACAAAAAAAAAAAAAAAAAATATTCACACAGGTTTTAAAATACACAAGGTTGAAAAAATGAGGACAGAACATTCTTTTCTGGATTACACCGATTATTTCATTGAAGGAAATGTTGAAGTCTTTGAACTACTACCTGTTGTACATCAGTCGCTTGAAATCCTGGAAAAGTGGGTCCTTGTTCTTATCAAGAAAGCCCTCAACTGAGTACCTGAGAGGAAAGTGAAAAGAGAAATCAGTACAAGGCTTGACATAAAAAAGGAAATGACATTAATTGACTGACTCAGTGGTTAAAGCACTCAGCGAACAGTCCTTCATACGTGACTCATCTAACACACGTACAGATGACTCACACAGCACGCAGGTAAAACTACACCTGCACCATTATCTGAACAGCATGAAATGAACAAAATATTTCAGACGGCTACTTCAGAAAGAAGGGTCTTGAAAAAGATAATTAGACACATTCTGCTTTGCCCTTTTTGCCATTAAATGGGAGAGAAGACAAGGACAGGAAATGATGTGGAGGGAAGGGCTGAGTGGGACATGACACGACTCCACTTTTAAACCAAACTGATGAAATGCAATAAATACAATAAACACAAAAGTACTGGAGGTACCATGGTACAATGATGGTATCAGATGGTAATACAATGCCACTTATTGTAGGTATTGAATCATAATACCGTTCAAACGTTTGGGGCTGGTAAGATTTTTTAATGTTTTTGAATGTTCACCAAGGCTGCATTTATTTGATACATTAAAACGGTAATATTGTGAAGTAATATTACAATTTTTAATAACTGTTTTATATTCATGATCCTTCAGAAATTAGTTTAATATGCTGATTTGCTGCTCAAGAAACATATTATCAATGTTAAAAACAGCTGGGCTGTTTTGTTTCTTTTTAAACTGTGATCCATTTATTTTTTTCACTATTATTTGATGAATAAAAACTTCAAAAGAATGGTATTTATTTGAAATAGATTGTTTTGTAACATTCTTTCTAAATGTCTTCACTGACACTTTTGATGAATCTTTGACGAATGTATATATATTAGTGGTGTCAAAATTAGCGCGTTAACGCATGCGATTAATATTTTCTGATTAATGCGTTAAATATATTTAACGCAATTAACGCGGGGCGGGGCTAGGGTTGGCCACCCCACTTGAAACTGCTGCCTCTGTCTCTTTTTTCTTGAAAAGGATTGCGTTTATTTAGATGCAGAACGTCTTTAGGACCACATCAAACGGGAGATGTTTCAGACGAGCTCTAATTTCGCCTCCGCGCCAGGCGCTAGTCAAATGAGCGCGGAAAAGATACTCTGCTTGTAGCGCGCGCTCTTCAAATACACGCACAAAGGTGCCGGCGCGCGCTGTAGCCTGTATCATTTCATATCAAACAGCGAAAGAAACTACGTGCATGCAATGTCCTAGTTATGCCGTCAGTTAAGGCATGAAGTTACCAAAAAGGAGATTAAAGCTGCCTTAAAACTGCGTGCATGCATGCAATATGTTATATATGCGTCACATTTAAGAACATATGCCTCTGAAATGGTTTTAAAAACTGTCCTGAAGCACCCCAGCACTGTCTCCCTCATATAAAACACCCGATTCAACTTGTCCGCTCATTAGTAGTGACTTTAAGACCTGAAGTGGGTCAGAAAAGGTAAAGACAGCTGTGAGAAAATAAGACGCATGTCAGATCCGCGTCATGTTCAGCAGCAGCAGCTTTTAAAGCTATAGCAGGCAAACAAGCTAATAACAGCTGCTGTGATGTCTATTAATCCAAGAACCAAAGAAATAAAGAGGAAATAAATAACTTTTATAGCTTTAAGGGGTTCATCTATATTTAATTTAGAATTTAGTGTTTGGTAAGTATTCATTTTCTGTATATTTCTGCTGAAGGGCACAAGTAGCTAAATATGCAATTTATTATAATAGGTTCATGTGATGATTGTTTTAAGTACACTTAAATTAGAAGTTAAGTCTAATAAATGTTAAAATTTATAGATCTAAATTATCTGTAATGCTGACTGGCTACAGTCAATGGTTAAATATTCAGGGAAAAAACTATTTTTATAGAGACATCAGTAGTATTGATATCAGTGATGTGTATTTCAATCATAAAAGATGCCATTAAAGAAATATTAAAAATATACTGTCTTTATGTTGTTTGTACATTGTACATTTGAAGATTGAATGTGAAATTATATAAAAGTATATTTAAAAACTTTAATGTTAGGTGGAATTAATCGCGATTAATCGAGATTAATTTTAGAAAAATGTGCGATTAATTAGTTAATTTTTTTTTAATCGATTAACAGCACATAATATATATATATATATATATATATATATATATATATATATATATATATATACACACACATTTAAATCTTACTGACCCCAAACTTTTAAATGGCAGTGTACATATACTTCAACAAACTTGGACTATAAATACCAAGAATACCAAAAATACCATACCAACAATCCTAAATACGAGAAACTGTGCCAAGAAACCAAAAACAACAAACAGCTATTCACTGTGATTTGTTGATTACGTAAAGTGTGAAATGCTTGAAAGGAAGTATTGCGTGTGTTGGCATGTACAAAATCAAAGCAGCCTTGAGTTCATACAGCTTTGTGGACCAGATTAACAAACGCAGATGTGCAACACCAACAGTCAGACCCACGCACATAGACACGTGTTCATTCAGTCAAGTAGAAAACAACACTGCATAATACATGCAAGCGCACATTATTTGCTTACACCTTTCCAAACACATGCACATTTATTTACACTCACAGTCAAACATGTGCACAGCCACATGGCTGTGGAATAGCAATATCACTGGGGTAAAAGCAGTTCTGAGAGGACAGATGCTGCCCTGTAGCCTTTCTGCAATAGGCCGGGCGAATTCATGAAAACAGGGTGAGAGTGGGGGTAAAACAGCAAGCCTGAGGGTTTCTAAGTGAGCAAACTGTGCATATAACATACAAACCAAGCCAAAGAGTGAGAATTCTCAAAGTCATGGTGGTACAGACTAGAGGAAGATAATTTGATAGCAGCTAAAAATACTGGCTCACAAATGCATCTGCTTCATTTTCAGCGCCTGTATGGTGAGGTATGATGCTGCTTATTATGGAGTGTGAAATGGTCATATGATAAATGTGAGATGAGTTTGTGGAACAAATGATAAGAGAGAAGTAGGAAGTGTGTTCAGAATGGAATACTAGATCACTACAGGCTAAATAAGGCTGAATTACTGTTATAGTTGAAATTCATACTATATATTTTTTTAAATGCATGTTATAGATCTTGTGTTTTTTTGATCTTGTAATGTTTAATCAAAAATGCTTGTCTTCGCTCTGATGACATGTCTAGGACTTTTCCAATTATTTAGTCCGTTAAACTCAGTACCTTGTTCTAGTTCTTTCTTTTTCAGTCATCTGTTACACTCGGAACAAAAGATCTGTCGCTACTTCTATTTCATCAGTACTTTTTATTAGTACATGAAATAGTATGCATTATGCAACAAAAAATTCTCAGACAGTAATACTGTATGCTACATTGTTGACACATGAGCTCTTCATGTTGCATGTGAGTGGCATCCAGTTAACATGTTTGCATAAACTTTTTTAAATAAGTGATAACTGACATACAGGTCTTTTGTTTTCAGATGCCACTTAGTTTGATGTTCAGATCATTCTATCCATTTTCCATGTGACGCTGTATAAGGAAAAACTCTTTTCTCTTCACTGAAATACCCAATCATGGTAGGCTGCCGTCTGTTAGTTGGTGCATTGCTGTAATCGAACCAATGGCTCGGCGGCGGCGATGAGCAAGCCTATGGCTATGCAGCCCGCCAGAATGGGCGGGGCCTCTGGCTATATAAGCGGCCGCTTCGCCGCCGCATCTCAGATTTCTTCTCTTCAGCGACGAAGATTCTTCCTCGCTGACTCTTCGCTGACGCCGAGATTCGCCGTTGAAACGCCTCAGCAGCCGGATTGGACCTCTTGCAGCGCGCAGCTCCCGGTCTATCCCCTGCCGCCATCCGGCGACGATCTAAAAGAGCCTCACAAAAGAGCAAATTCTCGCGGCGTTGTTTCAAATGCCGCGCCATCATTGTAAGACGTGCAGGGCTTCCCTGCACGCTGATGACGGCCACGCTGAGTGTGTGTCATGCTTGGGGAAATCCCACGCTGACGCTGCGCTCAGCGGGGCTGACTGCTCGCACTGCGAGTGTTTCAGTCTCTCCTCTCTGCGCTCGCGGATAGCTTTCTTTTAGAGAGCGCTCTCCCGTCTTTGTCCTCCCAGGGACCTGCGAGGAAAAGACAGCGGGGCAGAGGTTTTGAGCGGCCGGAGACGAGCGAGCTCACGTCGGCTCAGTGCCCGCGTGCCTCGCCGTCACCGCAGAGAGAGGATTCGCCGGTCCTCTTCACCCAACCTGATCAGCGTCCCTCTGCGGCTGCGAGCGACATGATCTCGTTCGGTGCGAGTGACGACGACATGGACGACAGCCTTTCCCTGGCGGCTTCGGACGCGGAGGAGTTATCGGGCTCGGTGACTGACCCCGCCCTCTTGCCGCCGTCCTCTTCATGCAGCGCCAGACCTAGAACGGACGACGAGCTCGTCCGTGTGATGTCAAAGGCTGTCGGTGAGCTCGGGCTCGAGTGGTCTCCGCCTCAGGAGCTGTCTCGCAGCAGGCTGGACGAGTGGTTTCTTCCGGGGCGCCAGCAAGCCCCCCGCCAACGCTCGTCCCCCTTCTTTCCCGAAGTCCACGACGAGCTCACTAAATCGTGGCACGCCCCCTACTCGTCTCGCATCCGTCCTTCTGCTTCCTCCGCCCTCACCTCCGTTGATGGCGCTGAAGAGAAGGGATACGAGCACCTGCCCCCTCTGGATGAGTCAGTGGCCGCTCATCTCTGCCCGCCCACGGCTATCGGATGGAAGGCGAGGGCGAGTCATCCGTCCAAGCCGTGCAGAGCCACATCTGCACTCGCTGGAAGCGCCTACTCGGCGGCTGGACAAGCGGCTTCGGCGCTGCCTCCATGGCTGTGCTCAGGTCTTTTAGGCCAAGATGCTCACCATGTTTGCAGACAGGAAGTAAACAGGAACAGATTTTTTTTTTTTTTGCCGATCTATAGAGTTTTCTGTAATGCCTCTCAGTCATGCTAATGAGCAAGCTTTAAGAAACTCTCATTAATATGGGCAGTAGCTAGCTTTATTTTTTCAGAAAATCTTGTTGATGTAAGCCGATGAGCGAACACCTGCCACAGGATGCATTCACCAACCTGCACTCCTTTTGTTTAATTGTGACTGATGACTCAATTTAGGCCTAAGCAGCAAGAGACCAATCAAAGCATGCTGAAAGAAGTTCAGTCTTGCACAGGATTCTAAATTGATTAGCCGTGGAATCCCCCTAAATCAGCACAACATAATCTTCACTATTTTCCTGGAACAGAGTGATTTTGTCACTTTTATCTGTTGTACTTAAAAGTGTTAAATATGTTACAATGACCCACTTTAATTTTTAATCACCTTTCTGATCATAAACATTAATGCTAATTAATATTAAATGTGTTAAGATGACATATAGTTACAGCAACATTTTTTACATCAGCATGTTATATTTATTCCAACAGTTTTGAGCTTAAATGATCCTTTATCATTGTAACGGGACGAACAAGACGTGAGACGTGCGGATCCATGTGCAAGCTTTATTATAACAGACGGGGTCACCAAACACAGGCAGGGTCGAAACACCAGCAAACAGGCAAAACACAGGCAAGATGAAGAGTAATCCTTAGGACAAGCGTGGGTCTACGATCGGCGAACAATATCCGGAGGGCTTTACAAGAGAGGTAATCCGATAACATGAGTGATAGTCCAGGCAGGAGCAAACAGAATCCAAAACGGCAAGGCAAAGGGTTAATCCGAGAAACACAGGCGAGTATCAGGCAACAGGTGAACACAAGATTAAACTAGACTAAGACAGGGAAACACAGAATGGCTCGGTAATGCAGCTAACACTTGGAGAGTGAAAAATGCAGAACAATACACGGCAGTGAGGGAGAGAAAGTCCAAGGCTAATAAAGAGTGTGTGATTGTGAGATAGTTCTCAGGTGTGCGCGTGTGATTGGGACAGCTGTGTGTGCCCAGTGCAATGAATGATGGGAAATGCAGTCCGTGGGTGATATGTAACTGTCTGTGTGGTGTGAGAGTCAATATGATGGAATAGCGACCTCTGATGGTGAGTGGGCGGAAGATCACGAACCGGATTCGTGACAGTCATCTGTAGATATTACCAATCTGTGAATATATATTGTGCTTTATTTAGATTTTTTATGTTAATTTATTTTAATTGAATAAAATTTCAATCACAGGATTATGTTATTTGATAAAATTCTCAACCATTCTAACCATTTTAGAAGATATAAATGACATATGATTTCATTTTTTTTTTTATTGATTTTTAAAAAAAAAATTTAGCTATAACATTGACAAATGTATCCATTTATTTATATTCCATATGTTGGGTAATGCATCATCTCCCTGTATGCATGCTAAACTCATCTCTGTTACAAATTATATGTAAATTTATTGTAAATTAAGCTCATTATACAGTAGATAAGAAACCCACCACTATTTTCCTGATGCAATTAATGTTGCACTATTCCTGCATGAAAAGTAAGTGGTAAACTGAGTTGTATAAAAAAAGAAAGGAAAAAAAGGAAGAAAAAAAAAAGCATATTCTTGTATTATTGCGTGTTTACATTTTCTTTTGATCATCGCTGCAGTAATTTATTTAGCAATGGAGAAGAGCATTATAATTGGGCAAATGCACAGTGAAGTCGATGCACTTTAAGCATTTTAATAAAACTGATTCAGCTGGCTGGTGGAGGTAGGTTTAAAATCACAGAGATCACAGAAATTATGATGTTCAAATTCAGTTCAGCTTTCATTGTTTGGCAATGTTGGCACTATTACCTAATTTTCATAATTCCTTTAGTAAATCAGGAGCTAAAACAATGTTAAACATTGCATGCAAATTCCTAGTGAATTCCCTCCTCAGAGTGCCTGGGCTTTTTCTGTTTTCCAGAACAATCAAAGTGGAAGTATATGACTGGGATCGTGATGGCAGGTAAGCTGATGAATGGTTTTTGATGTGATAACAAAGGAAGAGTTGAAGTGATATTTCACTTGACTGAATCTGTGAATCTTCTCATGTTTTTAGCCATGATTTCATCGGTGAATTCACCACCAGCTACAGGGAGTTAGCCCGAGGTCAGAGCCAGTTCAACGTATATGAGGTGAGATGTCGACCACATAGAATATATATATATATATATATATATATATATATATACACACACACACACACACACACACAATAGAGGCCAATGGCTTGTATATCAAAAACATTGTTAGAAAGATAATAATTATATCATTAGAAAGCAGACTTTCCTTTTTTTATTCAGTGCATAAAATTCAAAATGTGTTACTAGATAAAAACCACTGAAAAGGATGTAGCAAATCAAATATTCCAAGCCATACGGATGCTTTTAATTTTTCAGCTGACACATAAATCACCCATCAAAGCCGGTGGTCTTCTCTCTATACCCTCAAATATTTTCATTCTCAATTTAAAACTGATTCCTCAATCTGGGAGACACAGTAAAAATGTTCTATGCATGAATCCTATGTTGTTGTTTTTTTTAGTTTCTAACTCTAAAATAAGATTCTTTTTATGGATATTTCACACTCCTTCTCCAGCCACCCCCATCCACATTCAGTGCCGCAGGTATCTAGAAATCTCCTCTTTGTTTTTCTCTGGTAATTGCTTGGACGCTACAGTCATCAAAGCCCTTGGGAAGCATGCAAATGGGGATTACTATAAGAGCGTTCCAGGGATTCTGAATTATTGCAGTGATTTACCATCTCCTCTCCAAAGGATGGTGTCTAATACCACAAGCATTCTCAGCACTCCTGCCTTCTAATGTGTTGATGCCAACACATCACCAACACATTATAAAATATCTCATGGCAGATGAAGCAGCGATTCAGGTGGCCTGTGAAAATGTTGTTGGGAGCTGTGCATTCAGAGCTGATAAAACATTCATAGTGTCTCTTTGGGAGGTAGCAAGGCTTAAACAAAAGTGACAAGTTGGTTTATTGTCCTTGGAATGACTTCTGGTGTTTTATTTAGGGTACAGATATTACTGAACATAAGAGGTTGTTTTCCCTGGAGCATTTGTAGCAAATGATGTAATTACAGTGTAATAAAGCAGTTATTACAGTGTAATAAAATGTTTTATTACAGCACATGACCTTTTTATACATCAACGGTTCTTTAGATTTACATCTTATAAATTTCCACTCTGTAATCTCACCTCTCAGGTTTTTGTGAACCTGAAGGGGTGATGGGTCATGAGTCCACAGCGAACATGTTCAAAAAGTCTTTTCATGTCCAGATCCTTGCATCCATCCGAGCACAAAGAGTCTATTTGAGCTATTGATTACTTTGTGTTTGGAAATGAATGGAGGACGACCACGGGTTGCCAGTCCTTTCTTCTGTACTTCACCCCTTACAGCTAAGAGGTCACCTGGATGGTTCTACTTTCATTTGTGTGCTTTTCAGCAACATTATCTGTCTTATTCTTTCTCACTGTGCCTCTCTCTCTTTTTCATTCCTTCTTCTAGAGACAATAATCTAGACCAAATCCATCTCCTCAGCTCCAATTTGTCAACTGTTCTTAGTGCAAGTTTTAGTTTGGTGCAGTCGGATCTAAAATATACCAAAATATCCAAATGCCACTGATACTTTCTTTAAAAAATGTGATACATTTTAGGGCTGAGAAGTGGAGAATTCAATGTGAAATCACATTTAACTCAGAACAAGACTTTCATTTTCAGCATCACCTACATCTTCCACAGGCGGTGGCATTTTCCAAGGAAATATAATTGATTTGTTTTTGAGGCACCATCCTGTGAGAGGAAAGGCAGTTTGTTATCTGTTTAATGAATCTAAATCCCACTTCCGCCCAGTCTCATCTGTCTGAACTTATTTTGATTTCTGATTTGTTTTCCAATGGCTCTTAGGTGGTGAATCCAAAGAAGAAGATGAAGAAGAAAAAATATGTCAATTCCGGCACGGTGAGTGGTGGCTCAGAAATTAACTTTTGAAACAAATTTCACCACTGTGAGCGTGTATGCGCATGTGTATCAGAGCATACCCTCAAACACGCATGTATGCGCACACAGACAAAGCCTTTAATTACAGCCATTTCCTGTGTTCAATTATGTGATGGGAAAGGGAACGACATGCACAGTAGCTTTCAAATGTCTTCCCGCATTAATGAGTATCCCTTTTACACCCGTGCTAATTAAAACAAGTGGTAAAAACAAGAGAGAGATTTGACGGGTCCTTATAAAGCATTCTGTTTAAGCGCTTGTGTGTGTGGCTCATTGTAATTAAAGACACATGCATTAAACCAAATGTCACACCACACTGAACATCTGTATGCGTGTATGTGTGTAAGAAAAAGGGAGTGTGGGTGGAAAGAGAACATGGAAGTGAATATGAAAGCAGGAATTTGTAGCACAGCAGAGATAATCTGATATGAGCATCATGCTTTGATTGATGGCTGTGCCAAAGTCGCCTTATTGCTCTATACGAGATCAGTCTGAGAGCATCGCTTCCCAGAGGGTCCGACACTTCGCCCACATCATTCACTGCCTCATCTGAATCAAGCTGTATTAGGACAATTTCTAACATGACTGAATCGCATCATGTGGCATCATATTTTTCTCTTGCTGTTTTGTTGTAGATTCAGTTGTCTCTTTTGATCTGTTTTTGATGCAGGTGACACTGCTGTCGTTCTCAGTGGAATCAGAGTCGACTTTCCTCGATTACATCAAAGGAGGGTGAGTAGAGAGACAAACGCTTTTGCACAAGTGCTGTGAATCACACATATTACTGTGCATTGATGCTCTGACAATAGAAGGGTGGGTCACAATTACACACAAACTGATTTCTTGCTGTTACAATGACCAGTGTTATTTCAGTATTATTTATATTCTATTATAGAATGTAGCATTTTGAATTAGGTTTTGTTTTTATATTTTCGGTTTTCATTTTAATGTTAGTTTTAGTAATTATGTTTTTATGTGGTTTTGTCATTTCTGTTTCAGTTCTGTTTGAACTAACCTAATTACTAATTAATTAATTAATTTTATTTTAGTTTTAGCCATTTTAGTATTTCAGCTTGAACTTATTTAATTTATTATATTTTATTTCAGCTTTATTTCAGTTAACCAAAATGATCTTTAATAATTTTATTAATTTTATGGCCGCTGTTATCTTGTGAAAATTGCATCATTAGGAGCCTAAGCCAGCGCAATAGTGATCGTGAACTGGAGCCACAATATAAAAGTCCTGTCCAAACTCCCACATAGCCAATCACAACCTCACGGTAATGATGCCACACCCCAATTTTATAGCATAAAATAACTAACTAAAAGCAAACTTACAGTCATGGCCAAAAATATCGGCACCCTTGGTAAATATGATCAAAGGCGGCTGTGAAAATTAATCTGCATTGTTAATACTTTTGATCTTTTATTTAAAAAAATCACAAAAATCTAACCTTTCATTGGATAATATGAATTTAAAATGGGGGGAAATATCATTATGAAATAAATGTTTTTCTCAAATACACGTTGGACACAATTATTGGCACCCCTAGAAAAATCTTATGAGTAAAATATCTCTGAAGTATATTCCCATTCATATTCACAATTTTGAGCACTCCAGGGTGATTATGAACATGAAATTATCCAGCCATGGCTTCCTGTTTCACAGAAATATAAATAGGAGGGAAAACAAAGCCCAAATTCCCTTAATCATCCATCACAATGAGAAAAACCAAAGATAGATTTTTGATGTGCAGCAAAAGATAATTGAACTTCACAAATTAGTGAAGTGGCTTTGAGAAAAGAGCTAGAGCAGTGAAAATTCCCATTTCCACCATCAGGGCAATAATTAGTTATGAAACTGCCTGGAAGAGGATGTGTGTCTATATCTTCCTAATGCACGGTGAGGAGGAGAGTTTGAGTGGCTAAAGACTCTCCAAGGACCACAGCTGGAGAATTGTAGAAAATAGTTGAGTCTCGGGGTCAGAAAACCTTTAAAAAAATTGTCAAACAGCACCTACATCACCACATGTTGTTTGGGAGGGTTTCAAGAAAAATTCTCCTAGCTCATCCAAAAACAAACTCCAGCATATTCAATTGTCAGACACGACTGGAAATTCAAATGGGACTGGCTTCTATGGTCAAATGAAACTAAAAAAATAGCTTTTTAGCAGCAAACACTCAAGATGGGTTTGGTGAACACAGGGATAAAAAGTACCCCATGTGTACAATGAAATATACCGCTGTATTTTTGATGTTGGGGGCCTATATTTCTGGTCCCGGAGGTCCTGGACATCTTGTTTAGACACATGGCATCATGGATTCTATCAAATACCAACAGATAAAAAAATCAATAAGTGACTGACTCTGTTAGAAATCTTATAATGGGCCATGTTTGGATCTTCCAAACTTACAATAATCCAAACACAAACCTCAAAAACAACACAAAAATGGGTCACTGAGCACAAAACCAAGCTTCTGCTATGGCCATTCCAGTCCTCTGACCTGAACCCTATAGAAAATGAGTGGGGTGAACTGAAGAGAAGAAGCACCGTCATGGAGCTGTGAATCTGAAGGATCTGGAGAGATTCTGGATGAAGGAATGGTCTCTGATCTCTTGTCAGGTGTTCTCTAACCTCATCAGGCATTATAGGAGAAAATTTAGAGCTGTTAAACTGGAAAATGGAGGTTTCAAAAAGTATTGAATAAAAGGGTGCCGTTAATTGTGCCCAATGTGTATTAGAGAAAAACATTTATTTCATAATGATATTTCCCCCCATTTTAAATTCTTATTATCCAATAAAAGGTTAGATTTTTGTGAATTTTTTAAATAAAAGATCAAAAGGATTAACAATGCAGATTAAGTTTCACAGCCTTCTTTGATCATATTTACCAAGGGTGCCAATATTTTTGGCCATGACTGTAATAGAAAGACGAACACTTGAACATACATCAGCGTGATAATAACTACCTAAAATGATGGAATCCATCTTTGGGAAAAATTTATTTGAAGTGTAAAGCCCAAAGCATACTTCACTTTTCACGTGTACACAAGTAGAGTTGTTTCACAGTAGAAAAAGAAACTAGAGACGGAACAACAACAACAAAATATCGGAAACTGCAACAACAACAGACAGCTGCATTGACAAGCGCTTGTGAGCGAGAGGGTATGAGACAGCTCAGCTTTGGTTTAAAAGAGTTCAAAAATATTTGTTATCGGTCATAACTTAACAGGGAAAAATAGAGCAGACACTAGACATGGATGAAGCTTTCTAGAGCGCATGTGTCGACCGCCCGCATTCACGCACAACATCAAATGGAGTATACTTTTAAAGGCTATGCGCTCAACTGTACGCATACGCTAGCGTACGCATACAAAAAATGAAGAATGCTTGGGGCATAATTTGATTATTTAGTTTGGCTTGTGTCCCATTCACTTACATGAAGACGTGGGGTTTATGACCTATATGGCAGGAATCCACCAGATGGTGATTGAAATGTTTTGGCTTCACTTTTCAGGACATGTGAGGCACACTTTATCACAGATTAGCACAGAAAGCTTAACTCTCTCCCCGCCATTGACAGAATTTTAAATGGTAGGGGGCACTGTTACGCATCTTCTGAAAGAGTACAGAATGTCCATATCAAAACACAGATGAAGCAGAAACAAGCAATAGCATATGTAACCAGATGCATATGTAAAATAATGTAATCATCAAACACCATATAAATCAAAACTGCCTGACGTTGACCCGGAAAGTGGTATTGTGCAAGCTTTGGGGGTGTTGATGGAAGCGATTGACTCCATCTATGTTCTGATCATGGATCTGAATCTGATCCAGATGTAGTCTTTGACAAAAATATGATTTATCTCAGCTTTTTACTTAAAATGTTGCTTTTTTATTTTACCCTTTTACCCTTGTTTTGTGGTGTATGGATAAACATCATCTTAGAAAGGAACATCTGAAGGGCTCGATGATCTGACAGTCAGAGCTGTGATCACTACACTGGAGTATGCAGTGATTGGCTGTTCTCTTAAACTATCTGGCATTTTACAAAAAAAGTCATCTCTTTGCATCCATCTGCTTGAAGCTCTCCAAGGCTGTTTGACTGAATGTCACACGTTCCATCAAAATCAGATTTATAGATATAGCTCTCGACCTTGGAGATTGTGTGATGAATATGTTTGAGATTGCAGTGGGTTTTTCTAAGCACTAGCTATGTTATCATTTCACACAGCTAGAATTCTCACCCTTTTTCAACTTTTGCCCTTGAAGAAAGTGTTTCAGCAATAGACCAATTTCAGCATAACTTCTGTTCCATCACATATAGCACATGTATAATAGCTACAGACAGGCATTTTGAATTTGACTGTATACATTGTATTTTTTTCATGTGGCTTAGTGCAGCTATGATTTTGTCAAGTAGGATGCATTTCCTCATGAATATTTTGTTGATCCTAGAACAAACGTAGTCCCCACTTTGCCCCAACATTGTTGGTGTTTTACTGCCACGAGTGTTCATTCTACAGATGTCCCGAGCCGATCTCAAGGATCAAGATCACATCCGATAAAACATTTTTTTAACTGATCCGTATCGGCTCTCCTAAGCCTGATCCTTATCTTATGTCAGCTGTCATGCCGGTGACATGCAGTAGGTGGCAGCATTCGCCTTCAAGTAGATTTGCCAACCGCCATCAAAAGGAAAAGAAGATGCTCAAATGTGCATGTTCAACCGCCATTAAAACCAAAAGAAGAAGAAATGTGCGTGTGATGTGCAAGAACCAGCGAGATCTGTTCTAGTGCGCAACATACGTTTGAGCTTCTGTGTTCAATGTATTTGATGCACAGTTTTGTAACGATCACTAATTCATTTTATTTACTTTTATCTGCCGTCAGAGTATCTGAGACATTGTTGCCATAATGCGTTGCTATGGGTTGCATCTTGCTTCGGATTTGACTGACAGACTGGTGTTCTGACACCGCAAGCTTCATGATTTCTAACCTTATCTCCACTTTTATATGTTTCAATTCTTCTGCTTATTGTATATATAAATTGTATATAAGTATACATATTATTGTGTATAAGTTTACATTGGTAGTCCCTGATCGGGACATCATTGTATGAACTTTCCTCAGAATGCCTTCTGTAAAAGAAAGAGTCATATTAGATTAGAATGATAAGTGAGTCAGAGTAAATGATGGCAATCTTCCTTTTGTGGTGACTAATCCCTTTAAATAGTTATGCATTTGTAAAATTGTGGAATGTGCAAACACTCTGCTTTCTCTACAGTGTAAAGGTCATTGCACACTGAGTCTGAAATTTTCATCCGAAATTTTCGCACGTTAAAAAATAAATACAACCTCACGTTGTGTCAATCACGTTTACACACTGCCTCTGAAACTTTCGTCCGTCATAAAATTCGGATCAGGTTCGATTTTCTGCATTTTCGCATCCGTAGCATGCATTTGATAGGAAAGGATGAGGAACACGAAAAAAACAGAAAAACGCAAGCGAAAATTTCGGACTCAGTGTGCAATGACCTTAAATCATGCATTTTGACTGAGACTACACTGTAAAAAATGATCGTGATTTTAACGGTAAAAGACTGTCAAAATGCTACAGTAAAAACCTGTTAAATAGTTAACGGTAAGTTCCTGTAAAATTTACAGAGAAAAAACGTAAACTGATGTTCCTAGAATTCCCTGCATTGCATTTCAAATTTTGTTTGAATTTGATGTTTTTTCTTTGAAATAACTATGTTTCTTCTTAGTTTTTTCTTATCAGTTATGTTTATTAGGCTTGTATGTTGCATCTAAAGTTGTTAAATTAATGTTTATTGCATATTTCAGTTTAATGAGTCTCACCATGATTTAGTGCTTGTGTGAATGACATTGTGCACCTTCTATATATTCTTATTTAAAAGCTGCTTGTGATGGGCTTTGATTCATCATGTGACTTTCTCATCACCACCTGCATTTGGTGGTTGTCAGTGTATTTCAAAGGTACAAAACAGATTTCAGTACTTTAATAGGTTGATATATTAACATTATATCAGTTAATGAAATTCCGGTATTTAACTGTAAATTTAAGTTAAAACCTAAAATGTTGTTACCGTATTTTTTACGGTAGAATTCTGGCAACCACAGCTGCCGTTTTTTTACCGTAAATTTTACGGGAATTTTTTTTTTTTTACAGTGTAGTACACATTGCACTTTATAATGTTCTCATTTCACACCCATGTGCATTTGCCACATGGTCTAGGCATTGATTTTCTTTTTATTCACCCCATATAACAGTGAAAATTGTGATTTTTAAAGGAAAGCATACGCCAGATTTTCAAACAAAGATAGGCACTCTGTCATAGTGTGCAGAAATGTGTAAATGTGGACATCTTCCTTTGTAAAGATTATGGATTCAGAGCAGATGGTCAAGAAATATTTTGTTTCATTTAGCTTGAATTAAGGTAACAATAGATTTCTTACTGGGGTTTAATATAAGCCACTGCTGTCAAAGACAAATAGTATAATGACCATGAGCTGAAGAAGGGAGTGGGGTGGAAGTTTTGAGCCTAATGCAAAGTGACATTTAGGTGAATCTCTGTCAGTTTCGACTGACTGCCCCAGCACGGGCAGCCCTGATAGGGTTAGAGGGTTTACTGCCGTTGGGTTGTGTAAACATCAAGAGACGGCCCGCAAGTTCATGCTCACATGGAGACAACACAATGAAATGTGGAGAAAACAACAGCGTGCGTGGGCGCGTTTGTGCGCGCATGTGTATTCATGGAGCTGCAACATTGTGTTTCAGAGTGCACGCAGCATGTGGGATTGCTTAGTGGTCTGACAAACCATAAATTGATTAAGTCCTCGTCTAAATGAAAACAGGAAATTGCCACTTAGAAGAAGAACCCTCTGCATTATTGACAAATATTACTCTCTAATTGACTGAGTTGGGAACAGCAATAGAGATGATGGGTAGAAGAAGGAGAGAATTGGAGCACATCACACCCGAGCTGCTCCAGTTTGGTATTAGATCAGCCACGAGGAGAGCCAATCAAATCTAAGACCTCGCCAAAGCTCAATGAAATGACCAGATAGCACTGTTTACTGAGAGAAATCAATTATGGCTCAGATAACATATTCGGCAAACCCGAAAAACAAAACAAAGCAAAACAAAACAATAGATAAAGGAAAAAATGCATTAATAAAAATTATATGCACTACTACGTATTCACTGTTGGTCAAAAATACAGTTTCAGGGTCTTTTTTCAGGATTCTTTAATGAATAGAAAGGTTAAAATAGCATGTATTTGAAACACAAATCTTTTGTAACATTAAATGGATCTATAAGTGTCATTTCCATAATTTAGTGTATCATCACTGAATAAAAGTACCAGTAAAACCAAGGCTTAAAACAAGAGAAAACAATTTGCCAGTGAGTTAAGACAAATACATTTCAGTTGTATTTTTGTAAGCTAGCCTCAAAATCTCATGCAGATGTGCTTCTCATGTAAATTTATCTTTTACAGAATATCGCATTCTGAAGATTTTTTTTTTCTTTTTTGCTAAAAAAACCCCCCTGTAAAAACAGTAACCTATTAATCATGAGACAGTTGAAGACCTTTTGGCCTTTGCCAATGAATAACGTATCTGCTATGCTGAGTTCGGCATTCATTGCTGTGAGTGCGTGCACCTGATTAAGCGCTGACCTTTACCTGCATGGAAGTGCTCATGGCTGAGTGGCAGATAACCTGTTATAATGTGCTCCGAGTCTCCGGCCAGCCTGTGCATCCCACGCAGGACCAGTTTTGACATTTCTATTA